>JASVEL010011622.1:0-75839 GCA_032618575.1 Nicotiana noctiflora | reverse complement strand
AAAGAACTGATAAACTGACACAGGGCCGGGCAGAAACATAATATTGCAGAAGCAAAGCTGATGAAAAAAAAGAAATAGAGAGGAGAATCAAAGAAGTGAACTCAAGAGAATTATATGCTGTTGAAAAAAGACGAGAACATGAGAAGAATATCTTACACAATCTCTAAAAATGTAATATTAGGACATCGGAGGCATAGACTTACATGAAGATATGGTAGTGAAAAAATACTGCCAAACTTCCAATTTACAGAAATGAAATCACGAGGTTCCTTTTTTAATTTTTTTTACTAAGAGTAATCAACATCTAATGAAAGTTGATATACGGGCATACCTCTTCCGCATCCTTCAAGTACAAAGAAGCAACAATCACTTGAACACAATGTTGCTCTTCAAAATCAGCAGTTATAGATGATAACCATTGTCCGGATGACATGCTACCTATTGATGCTAAAAGTTCTGCAGCTGGTCTGCAAACCCGACCAGCACCTAAAATTAAGACCTTCTTTGCATCAGTTTTCTCATCTATGATGCTTTGTTGGAATTCCCCAACCCTCAAAGATATCATGTTGTTTTCCTTGTTTTGAGATCCCAAAGAATTTCTTGAATAAGCAAGGGAAGTTAAAGAATCAACTATTTTATCTAAAACTGCTTTATCTTCAGCTCCAACCTGTCCAAAATAATGAAAGTAAGAAAGGAAGTAAGAATCATCAAGTTTCACATCATGTACGCGTAGGTAAAAATAGTTTAGAGATGAGTAACCTCCAGTTCTGAGTATGACAAAGCGCTTGTGATTTGTCCAACTTGGCACTTCACCAAGTGGAAGGAGCCACCTGCCGCTTCAATAATATCCAAAGCTTCGTTTATGAGGAATTTATCAAACAAATGACCACTCAGAGATACCTGTCAATTTCAGATGACGGACAGCATAAGAAGATAAAACGATCAAGAAAATAAGAAAAGTATATGTTTCATTCTTAACTCAGCAGTGACTAGCAACAACTAGTTGCAGTTACTAATTAAAGAAGTACAATCAGAACGTACAAGACTCAAATGCCAAATACCCTATCTGATAGCCTGTTAGACCAAACTTCTATGAAACTTGAAGTGTTTATTTTGGAGATTTAAGGCATTTGACTGAACTTCTGAAAAAAAAAGCAAGTGTTTTTTGAGTAGCAGCAGTGAAGCTGCTTTCCGCTGTTGGGAAAAAGCTGGAGAAAGTAGCTTCTCTTTAGAAGCATCAGCTTTTTTCCACCTTTACAGGACAAAATACCTCTAGCACAAATTCAATTTACCAAACTATCACAATAGTTCAGACAAAATTTAACCTGATGCAATTCAATAGCACATGTAAGATCAAAGGCTCATGAACATGTGCTCCCCTCTATTTGTAGTTAAACTTTTTGTATTTAAATGAAATAAAATTGAAAATTTTAATTAAAGTCTCTCATAATAAGTATTTCAAATCATTTACCTATTTAAATAGTACTAATCGTAAAGTGAATCTTTACATGTCTTTTTTCGTAATTTGATGCTCAAAAAGCACTTAAAATTAGCCAAAAGCAAAAAGCTGCGATAATACTTACAAAAGCACTTCTTAGATGATTAGGTCAAATGCAAATTGCTACTAACTGAAAGTATAATAGAATAAAGAATCCATCGGAATTTACCAAAACGGTGTATTTCCTCCCGTTTGCATTGGAACTAGAAAGAACTGTCGAAGGGTCTCTGCCAATCAAAAGATAATGGAACATCATTTCTTCATAGTAGCAAGTACAAGTTATTCATACCAGCTCCAGATATATAATTTCAACGATTACAAGCTTTACAAAAGTTATGGAGATCAAAGCGAACTGAAAAGCATATAAAAATTCGAATAAAATTTCATGTTATGCAAGGATACACAACTTGGAAATGGATGAATCTAACATAAGAGACATAGTTATCGATTGTATGCGTACAAAAGGGATATTTATTTGTCGCGTCAATCTAGTTGAGAATTTTACCTATGGACAAGAAAATAACTGGTTGAGAATTACAGCATATCAGGACCAGAAGTCACTATTGGCCACAATAATTCAACACATGGGAGTTGATCAGAGCATGAGTTCTAAAGCTTCAAGAATTATACTATTGGTTTTAAAAAGGGTGGAGATGAAAAGCATGATAATAAAGAATAAAGATAGCGTGAACAACTTACTCTAGGTCAGATTTCCGCATTCGAGGGATGTATTCATACAACTGAGTAAGACTTCCGTGATGGGCTATGCAAGCTCTCCTTAAGTGTGCAGGTAACTCCTCCAGATTTTTAAAGGAAGCTAAGCTTCCCGTAAACTGGGACAAAATATCTCCGAAATGTTGGGATGCCTATTATATGAAAGAATAGCATAGCTACAGATATCATAAACTCATAGATATATAGGTAAGTAGACAACTGTAATTGGTCGCTTAATGCTGAGATTACCTCTTTTGCAAACTCGGTGGGAAGAATATCAACAGCTGAACACATCACACCTTTACCTTCAATGTCATAATGATATGAATCATTGGATGGTTCATACCTAGGATTCAACGTTAAAAAATTATAATAACCAGGAAAGAATTACTTAGATACATTATTGTACATTAAACGGGAAATGAAAATAAGATGTTGAATAAAGAAATCTTTCCAACTATGACGACGGAATTTGCTCCATTAGACTAAAGAGAAATGCGTTAAAACTTATTAAAAAGTTCACTTATGATTCTTGTTATAGAATGTAGTGCCCAACAGTTTAAGAAGGAAGGGGTAAAGTCTCAGGATCCGCTCTAGTCAAGTTGTTAGATGTATCTCTCCGGAGTTGCTCCTCTATCTTTTGTGAAAACATACGAGTCCTTATGTTAAGCATCTAATCCTAGTCTTTATGTTATCTGTGTTAGAGGAGTTAGACTTCCCTCATGTTGAATAGTCTGACATCAAGTTGTTAGGACCTTAATTGTTATGCGAACACTAAACACGACTAATCCATTCCAGAAAGGAAACAGTAAGGTGTGCCAATAAAATTCATCGCACGCCAAGGACAGGTCTGGTGGCATTTCGAAAATGGCTTTTGATGGATGGTAGTAATTTGAGCAAATTAGAAGGCCTAAAATGTATAGAAATACAGATGAATGTGCAATGGTAGTGCTCCCACTGATTATAATAATAATTTCTTGTGTAACTGTGGAAGGGCTTTAGGTTAATCAACCTATATGTGTTTCAAAACTTTCTTTTTTCCTTTTTTTGAATAAAGAAACTGTTACACCATTAAACTGCACTCTGACCATCTGGGTTTTTAATAAGTTCTATGGATAAGGAGCAGTTATAAAGTATATTTGAAATGGAAGTAACAAACATATTGACAAATATAATAGAATCTTCATAACAAGCTAAAAAGTACCTGAAAAAAGGCGAGTCTATTGATGATGTTTGGTTGATGAACTCAATCGAGCCTCCCACATCACATGTTATGTCACAGATTCCAACAAGTGGGCATCCATTTCTCATGAGGTCTTGAATCTGCTTAGCAGTCAACAACCTAGGAAACCTCTTCTCCCAGTACATACAATTTACTGAAAGAAACAGGGAGAATTACTACACTTGCAGTTTCACAAAATTGCTTGAAAACCTTATAAAGATTAGTTCAAAGACTTCTTTTTCTTGCTTGGTACAATAGAATTGTGCAACTAAGTTCAGTAATATAAGAATGTCAAAACCGTCAAATGATAGCTGAGACCATGACTCATGATAGGAGGGTGTGGAGGTCAAGAATTAGGGTAGAAGGTTAGTAGGTAGTTGAGAGTTTTTGCTTTCACTATTCTTGTATTTTCCTATTCTTAGATCTCTATCACCACCTGTTGTTTCGATTGCTTCGGTTATCTTATTTTTATGTTGTTGTTATTGTTTGTTGCTATTGCTTCCTTTTTTCACCTTCTCTTGAGACTGACGAGGATCTATCGGAAACAGGCTCTTCATCAGGTAGGGGTAAGGTCAGCATACACACTATCCTCCTCCCTGGACCCCACTTGTAGGATTACACTGGGTTCGTTGTTGTTGCAATTTCTTTTCTTTTAGTAATACTATTAAGAACTCATAATAAGATGAAGAAGAGACTATGTTTCCATATAATACAGAAGAGGCCAACGAGTTAGCATAGGCTCCAGGGTGATGAGTCCTACAATCAAGCCTTGAGAGATCTGATTCACTCCGGAAAACAAATGGGTGCTGATGTCTAGAAAATGACAGCTTACAGTTGGCCAGAATGTATCAAACTTGGTCAGAGAAAGGAATAAAATACATAAGAGTGGACACTGAAGTAGATTTCCTAAAAGATGATTAGAATATGAACAGCAAGTGCCTGATCATCACTGACCTATGACAGATGCATAAGGGGCTATTTTCTCATGGAAAGCAGCTCTGTATTGCTCTGGATGTGCATAGTAATCAATCTGAAAAGAGTTACATGTCTATTGTCAGCATAATGCACAAGATAACATCATGGCAGGCAAAGAACTTGGATGCTTTCATTTTCAATAAAGTTAAATCAAAGTTACCAAAGTTAATGCACACAAACTCAAAACTTTGATCTCGTTCCCTTTCACATTTTAAGGTATCAATATATCATCAATATTTAGTTTTTGTTAAAAAGAAACAATAAAAGAGAAAATATTATAACAATAATCATGCTTTTAAATGGTAATAGAATGTACCTTATCAAAGGATTTTGAAGGATTCAAATGTTCCACCATGTCTTGGCAGGTCGTTACGCAACCATACACTTGAAAGATTCTCTTTGATGGATGTTTGGATTGAGTAAGATCCCTAGCCTACACATGAAAAATAGATTTCCCTAACACCAAGTTAAGAAAGTTTCTATTTGAAGTACAAAAAGTAGAGATTTGACATGTGACATGAAGAGTCTTAGAGATCATTGGCATTTATGTATCTTGTTAATGCAAAGTAGGATAAAAAAACAAACAGGTGTTACAGTGGATAGACTTTCACATACCTTGTGCTCTGGTTTCAGAAAGCTTGAAAGGAGCAAAGAAGTAAAATGATAGGTAGAAAACTCAACTACAATGTGAAGCAACATATCGAGTACATTATCTTAAGAAAGTATGCTCAATCTTACCGTCTCATGTAGTTCTGCAAGTTTTCTTGGATCCACGAAAGTATGAGGAAGAAGCTTAAAGATTTCTTGTGCACCACGAGACACTACATAGGATATACAAAATTTATCCAAAAAATATATGATGAGAAGTTTATAGAATGATCTGGTGAAAATAATGGATCTATGAAAGAGGAAAATCGAATATAGTTTGAACCAAAGATGAACTAGACACGTCAATAAACTGCAACCAGTCAGGCCAAATTACTTACCGTTTCCAGAACCAGTGAAAACAAATACAAGAGGACATATTCCGGCCGGAAGTCCCATGGTCGCTATCTCCTCGCCTACAGAAATTACTGCAGCCTTAGCAGCAGCCAATGAAGAGTACATGTACGATGAGCCGATTGAGAGAAAGGGCGTTGAGTAGCCATGGTTGAGATACCCTGAAACGTGCATCCTTATATATAAGAAAAGAGACAAAGGCAGAAAAGAAAATAACACACAACACACACAATTACCGGCATCTGCAAAGAAGATAAACAGCAAGGTCTATGCTCATAAGAAATCCCAAGCAACTATACATGAAATTTAATAAATCACTCTCAAGTTACAAACAAATGCTTACACAGTCCTAATCCGCGTAGAAAATCAATCATTCCAGCTCGACCAGCAAAACTTCCAAAGGCAAGTAACCTCTTCCCAGTGTCTCCAACTATAAGCTCGTAATCGAACAGAGAAGCCCTTTCAGCTAATATCTAAATATCAATGAGAATGTTAAACTTCGAGGGAAAAATCACCATGCCTGTTCAATCATTGCAGACTAGAATAACAGCTATGTACCTTATCCAACAAGGGCATATTTTCCTTTTGTGCCTTGTGAGTATGCGAGAAGAATGCATAGGCTCTATCAGGAAGAATCATCTCCAACTGTATTCAAGTTGAATTAATTATCACAATAAGCAAAACACAACAGTTTCAGAGAACTCAATGAGAACATGTTAAAAAAAGTTAGTACCTTGGGCTGTTTGATACCCAATATGAGACCACAGTCGGACAAGTCCTCAGAAATCTCGCATCCGACGTCCTCATAGAGAGCATCATGATGAACACGCTTCGTGGATGGCTGCACGATGATGCGCGACACTCCAGTCTTACCCCTCCCACCATGCAGCAACCGAGCACAATGCGAAGGAGTCAGAGGAGCTCGTCTTTCCCACTTGTTGGTCGCCTCTGAGAGGATTCCAACTACTCCATTTCCAAACATTATCACTGGACCAAGTATTTCTCGATCAAATTTTGGCAAATCAGTCTTGGAGCCAAAAAGAAAGAAATAACAAAAACTATGAGAACATTAGCATCAACTTATTTTTCAATTAATTAGAAAATAACTACTCTCTGTTTCAATTTAGATAACACACTTTCCTCATTAGTCTGTTAAAAAAAGAATGATACATCCCTTTAATTGGAAATAATTCTAACTCTAAACTTTTCATTTTACGCATTTCACCCTTGGCAGAAAGCTTTTCAAACCACACAAATATCATGTCCCATGAATCTTTTACCCCTCAAAAGCTTTTAAAACCGCTTTTAAAACCGTACTGATCGTTTTTCTTAAATTTCGTGCCAAGTCAAACTACTTAATCTAAATAGAAACGGAGTAAGTACTACATAAATCTCTGTCTCAGAGCAACAACCTAACTTAGATAAAACAACTAGTGGAAATAAGTGAAATTGTAGTTTAATTAAAAATTTGAAACAGACGATCTTGTCGACAGGATGAGGTGGAGTTAACCGTGAAATGACAAAAACGATCACTCTTATTTTTGCTAAAATTACAACATAAAATTCACATAAAAGTTGCAAACATTACAGAAATCCCCCAGTTCACCAATTCTGATCATTTCGTGTCAACGAGGAAGTAAAAAGAAAAAAAAACTCCGCAACAGTTTTAACTGCAGCAGAACAAACGCACACACACACACACACACAGAAAGTCGCATGCAAAAGCTGAATAGACCGAAAAAATGAGGCGCAAAAAAGGAGAAAAGCAAAAAGGGAATCCATGGAATATACATGAAAACTTTTTACCTGACTTGTAAACTAGTTGTACTGAATCTTTTCTTCTTTCTCTTCCAATTCTCTTTAAACGTGAAGTGAATTAATGGAGAGCATGAAAAGTTGTAATTTGATGAGCAGAGAAAGAGCAAGTATTTATTGATAGTGGTAATCCAGTGAGAAGCAGTCACCAAAACAAGCAAATATTTTACTACTCACTCCGGTTCACCAAATCAATTTAATTTTTTATTTTGGTTCAAAATAAATATCATTAATAACTAAAAAAAATTAATTTACTTTTATAAAATAATTTCTAGGTATATATTCTTAATAAGGTTTCATATTCTTCATATTAAATATTTAATTAAAAATAATTTAATTATATTATATATTTTTATATAAAATTTAATATTTTTTAAGAACACGAAAAACTTATTGTGAAGTACATCAATGTGATTTTGATTGGTACGATATAATTTTGACTGGGAAATGACGTGTCGTCTTGATCGAAATAGATTGAAAGCAAATTTTTCTTCGTAGACAAAAGAGGAAAATCTCCAAAAATCTCCACGTATTGAGTGTTGATGTTGAGTCTAACTAACGTAACTGACCTAATCTTTACGTGTCATTCACTTCCACAGCAACTCATTTTGTCCTTTTCCCCTTCTACGTGAACTGCTCTGCCTACATTAGCTTCTTCTTTTTTTTCTCCCTCCTCGCTCTTGTGTCATCTGAAAGAGATATTACATCTGTTTTATTCCACGTGACACTATTTCTTTCTTACTTTATTTTAAAAAATTGACATATTTTAATAATATAAAAATAATTTTAATTTCGAATTCTTTTTATTCTTAATGACAAATTATTATAGGCACAAAATTTTTATGATGTATTTAATTTTTTAACAAACACTTTTTTGTTTGATTTCTTGCTATATCAAACACTGCCAAATTTCTAACATAGCTAAAGCACAAGAATACATTTTGGCCTTTTGCCGTTCCATGTGAACTGCTACCACTGTTTCCTTCCTTCTTTTTTGTTTCCTTTCACTTTTGTCCCGTCTTGATTAACGTACCACAACATTTTTTTTCCGTTTTATTTAAGTTTTATCAATTGATTCAATAAGGTCGTTGTACTAATTACCTAAAAACAATAAAGATAAAGGGTGTGTTTGGTATAATTAAAAATATTTTTTGTGGAAAATATTTTTTTGGAAAATAAGTAGCAATTTTATTTATTTTTTGGTGTTCGGACGCAAATTAAGGAAAATAACTTCTCAAGAATATTCATAAATAATTTAGATATAATAAACATGAAGCCATAAACTCTCAAACAAACAACCTTCTGGACCCACAAATTTCATAAACTTTCAAACTGCGAAATTTTAAAAATCGCAGAATTTCGAACCCGTAAACTTTATAATTTCTAAACCCGTAAACTTTCAAACACATAAACATCCAAACTCATAATTTTGGAACTTGTAAAATTTTGAACATTTAAACTGATAAATAATAAAATTAAAACTGAAAAATATATTTAAAACTTTTTTGGGGTGGGTGGAGGCAGGGGGTGGGGGCAGTATAACGAAAAAAATAGAAATTTAAATTATAAAAAAAAGTTAAATTTTTTTTTGCGGAGGGGGGAGGGGGCAGGGGGTGGGGGTGGGGCTGGGTGGTATAGAAAAATAAAAAAAACAGAAATTTAAAATTGCAAAAAAAAAAAAAAAAGATATTCAAGGAAAAAATAAATTGGGGGAGGGGGGAGGGAGGGATGGAAGGGTAGTAGGCTGGGTGGTAACGGAAAAACTGAAATTTAAAAAAAAAACTTTTTTGGAGAGGGGTTGGGGTGGGTTGGTGAGGGTGGTGAATATTGAGAAGGAGTTTTAGAAATTATTTTTCCTTTTTTCATAAGGAAAATATTTTACTCCAATTGGAGGAAAATGAATTGATAACGAAAATATTTTTTAAAATATTTAAGCCAACAAAACATGAAAAAATTAGAAATTCTTCGTACCAAACACACCCAAATTATCATAATAGATGTAAGATTAATCCAAATAGGCCAAAAATAGACTTAGAATGCACTTGGAATAACCTTTTAAACAGAGACGATTTAGACGAATCAAGAAATTAAATTAGTAAAAAATCGCGTAGATTTATTGTTTTTCTTTTAAACGTTAGAGTCTAGAATTAATGATGTATTTTGTCCCGAGCCTAAATGGGCCTGGCGGGCCGATATTCGTGGGCCTGGGCCTGGCGGGCTTGAACTGTGGCGGTCCCGGGCCTGGCGGGCTTGAATTGTGGCGGTCCCGGGCCTGGCGGTCCTGGAGGGTAGAACCGGCCCGTGACGGGCCTAAGCGCACTGTGGTCTTGGGCCTAGCAGGCCGGGCTTAGCGAGCTTCGAGGGTTTAGTGGGATTTTTAATAAAAATATTTTTTTTATTTTTGTTTTGTTTAATACAATTTCTTGTATAAATATATGTAGTATGTATAATATAGAAATATAATCAATAAAGTCTTTGATGAAAATATAAAATAATGATATAATTATTGTAATCACGTAATTTTTGTCCTATGAGGATTACTCCCAAAAAATTCAAAAATAAAATAATCTTTTTTAGTTTGTTTGCAATTATTGTGAATTTAGTGTCATTTTTTTTGTGCATTTTTATTTGTTAAATTAATAAAAAAAATATGTTGCATTTGCATTTAGGATTTAATTCTACAATTAGGAGTAATTAATTTTATCTTACAAAATGAAAATCACAAAAATAGGCATCTTTTTGCATTTTAGCCTTTAATGTCCAACTTGTGTGATTGTATTTTAATTACCATTTAAATTTAGGTGACAATTATTATTATGAGTTAATTAGTATTTTAAGATAATTTTAGTTTTTATAAATTAATCTTAGTATTTTGGGCTTTATTAATTAGGAAGTTGAATAATGGAGAAGAACAAAATAGAATTTTTTTTGGATTGGGCCATCTTGTAAATTAAGTTACAAGCCCAAACCTAAGCATCCTTACCCAACCCAAAATCCCTTGGCCCAACAAAAGAAAATTTCAGATTTTATCCAAAAATAATCATAATCAAATAACATAAAGTAGTAGGGGACAAGGAAATTAAGAGAGCAAAATATGGATTAGTGGGTTTTCTTTAAATTAAAAAATTTATCTTTTTAATAAAAAAAATCTAAATATATTCGAAATTATTGCCTATAAATAGAAGAGAAGATTTATGAAAAAAAGAAGGTGGAAAAAAGAGAGGAAAAAATAGGGAGAGAAGAAAAATAAAGGAAAAAAGGGAGTAATATACACTCGATATACACTCTGGATACAGAAGTATACACGAAAAAAAATTTAATTTTTGAGAGTTTCTTTTGAGAATTGAAAAGAGTTCAAAGCTAGAAAGACAAAACAAAGAGGAATTCGGAAATATATTTTTCTTTTCATTTTTACTGGGTTTTCTCCGTATTGCTGGGACTTTCTGGATTGAGGTGTTGAAGCTACTGTTGTTTGTTACTGTTGTTGTTGCTGTATTTTCACCACCCTGTTGATTTCCCATCTTCCCATTCCTTTCAATACCAGGTACATATTCTAAAAACCATGTGTTGATGTAAGCTCGAATTGGAAGTTAAAGTTTTGAAATGAAATAGAAAAGCAAGTTATTGAATAATATTTGTTGTTATTTTTTGTTTTAGTAGTTTTGTCAAATTGTAGTTAGCTCTATAATTTGAAGAATAAACTTGTCATTTAGTCGGCTTGTGAGGGAACATCTTTTGTACTAATATAGAGTAGCCTTTTAAGCATGTAATTAATTAGGACTTTTTCTTTTCTTTAAGAGACAAACTAAATAGAAAAAATGTAGTCACTTTAGGATTATCCTTTTAAATAAAAAAATGTTACGAGCCTCGCCAAATAGAAAATATAAAATTGTGGGGCCCCTCAAAAACAAAGTTCACTTTTTCTTAAAAAATAACCAAACGCGGTAAATGATTTAAAATTGCATTATAGTATTGAACATGTTTTAAAATCAGATATTTAGCCATTACAATAATTTAAGCGACCGTGCTAGAACCACGGGATCCGGGGGTGCCTAACATCTTCCCGCAATAGAATTCCTTACTTAGAATTTCTGGTTCGTAGACTTTGTCACACCTCCTTTTTCCGCACCCGCGAGAGCGCGAGGGAGTTTTTCCAATCAAAGGACAATCGAAACGGGATTTATTTATTTAATTCAGAGTCGCCACTTGGGAAAATAATGGTGTCCCAAGTCACCGGTTTTAATCCCGAACCGAGGAAATGTAAGGCCCCGTGAAATTTTTGTGCATAAAACCTAGTAGATGTGGTGTCATGGTCCGAATGATGTGTTAGGAATGCGTAGAATTCTTCGCGGCGAGCTTGCGAGCCGCGGTTCGGACCCTTGGTAGTGATTTAAGTTTCAAAATGTAGAATAAAATTTTTTCCAGAAAAATGTCAATCTGCGGTGCACTTTTGCGACCGCAGAATCAATATGCGGTCCGCATAGTGACCGCAGATCGTTCCAGAGAGTTGCCCAAAATTGTGTCCAATGTGCGGTCGATATGCGATCGCATGTCAATCTGCGGTGCACTTTTGCGACCGCAGAATCGACATGCGGTCCGCATAGTGACCGCAAATCGTTCCAGAGCCTGCGTAATTTTTGAGCCATTCTGCGGCCACTATGCGGACCGCATGTTGATTCTGCGGTCGCATAGTGACCGCATATTTGACCCCGGCCCAGTTTTTGTAACATTTTGACCCGATCTCTTCTTTAATATAACACACCTCTTCTTCATTTTTATCATATCATCTCACCAAAAATTAGAGAGAGAGGAGAGGGTTTTTAGAGAGAGAAGTTCTTCATCTTCAAAGATTGTTCCAACTACTTAATTCCAAGGGATTCTAGGGCAAGGATTCAACTTCCCCAATATTTTCAAGGTAAAAACCCTAACTATTTTCTTTGATTTTCGGTTTTAATTGGGTAAAGAGAGGTTTGCATATAATAGCTTTTGAAAATAGAATTTTTACACTCATGCATGATTATTGAACTTGATTTCTAGTAAAAAGAAGTGGGTAGAAGTAAGAGTCTTCAAGAACAAGGTTGGCAAGAATAGGATATCTTGGGTAAGCATAAAGTAGAAAGTTAACGGAAGAAAAATCATCACCGGGTATGTATGGCTAATTTTGATTCTTGTGAAATCGCCCTTATGTGTAAAATTGTTTGGCATGTGTTGATTTGAGAAATTGTACGTGATTAATTGATGTTGTTGTTGGATATTCAAAGTTGTTGTTGAACTATGAGTGTTGTGGTAAGAAATATGAACCGAAAGGTAAATGAGAGTTGAATTGGGTAAAGAATTTTGTGAATAATGATTATGATGGCCTATATGGCACCTTGTGGAAAAGAAATCGAAACACTTGAGAATTGGTTTATTGTGGAAAGAGATGAAACACTTGAATTATGGAAAATTGTTGAATATACATGTGTGAATATTATTGAATGTGGAAACATTGTAACTTGGTTGTGATATTGGCTTGAGAAGTAATTGAGAACATGAAACAATGTGCAAGTTGCTTATTTGAACTTGTTGAAATTGTGTGTAGTACCTTATCTGCTGTTTGAAATTGTTGTGTTTTCAACTGTAAGGCGGGGTCGTGTCGCGCGCCGTGACGTGGTGAAATAAGGTTTGGGTTGGGGTGATAAGGGTGGCCGAGGTAATAAGGGTGGTCAGGGGTAATAAGGATGGAAAGCGATCGAAATCGCTATTGAAAATTGATACATAAATCAATAATGTGAAATTGTGAAAGGAGACAACAGGAGAGTTTGCAACCTGTGGGGCACTGATTGCCCCTTTGTTTGACTACTTGTGCTTTATGTGATTGATTGGTAATTGTTAAATTGGTTGATCGTAGGAAGTGCTTTGAGTTGAGAATTATTTGAAATGAGGAAAATGTGGAAACATGGTTGGTTGGCTTAATTAATTGTTGATGTAATTTAATGGCTTGAGTTTACTTGGGACAAAGTTTGTCCATACATACCAGTACAATTTAAGTGTACTGACGTCCCTTTGCCGGGGGCGCTACATTCGTGTCATGATTGTAGGTGGATCAGTAGCAGGCACTTCAGCTCGTCGGCGGTAGTATTCTTCTCCTTCCACTGCCCGTCTTGGTGAGCCCCTTTCTTCCTCGGGGCCTTGTGTGGTTCTTGCCACTTCGGTTTGGATTTCATTTTGGGTTTTGAAAGGTATAGTCGGAGCCTTGTTACCGGCAAGTATTGTATTTCCCTTTTGTATCCTAGAGGCTCTGTAGACATGTAAACTGTGGGACTCCAGTCTTATATATATAAGGTGTTATGTCGGGCGTTGTAAAAGTTGAAATCTTGTTAATGAATCACTCGTATCATTTTATTTGTTTAATGTGAAATCAATTATGATTAGTAATATATTTGGTTAATGAGAAACAGTCATCACAGGGGTAACGCGTGGGAATGAAAGGCACCCAGGTCCGCTTGACTGGGGCAACCCGGTCAGGCGCCGGTCATGTCCCTCGATTTGGGGCGTGACAGGAAATTTATGACTTTGTATTACAGTCTGCGAAATTAGAAAACCTGGATAAGGAATTCTGTTAACCCGGGAGAAGGTGTTAGGCACTCCCGGATTCCATGGTTTTAGCACGGTCGCTCAACTGCAAATTTATGTTTTTATCTGATTTCTTTATATATTTTAATTTATGTGCTCTTATATTCCGCTTTTCAGTTATAGAAGAATTGCAACGTCACGAAAACACATTTCAAGTCACTCTGCAATCAGTACGCCTGTGATTTTAATATATTTCAGTTTCGTTGAGAGTAAGATTTGGGTCGCATAAATGTGTACCCATTTTTGAGAATGTATATTAAAATTGTGCCTAATATATCTATGTCTTGTTATTTTGGGAAAGACAGTGAAATTAGCTAAACGGTCCTTCCGAATCTAAAGATTTATAACAATTATTTGAGGGCCCCGTGCATTCTTGCCTTATAACGAGGCTCATCTTATTGTATTTTAAAGGTCAAACCCATAGTGTACTATGTTTTCTATCATTGTTTTTGCTTTATTCTAAATAACTACTAATGCTGTCTAATTACATTTTTTTATTGATATTCCATTCATATCTAGGCCATTGCGTGTTTTGGGCTTGAAAATCGGACTAACATGAAATGCACAGTGGTGCATAGGGCTAATTAAAGTCCTAATTAGTATTTATACATTCGTCTCTCGCAGGCACATAGGCCATAGCGATTGAATCTGGGTTTCTTTACATGATCATGCCCAAATCATTAATAAATCAACAACAGGTTAAAACGTTTTTATTGAGCTAATTATATGTAAACAAGTATTGTACCTTCAATATAAGAAATTTACTAGAAAAACATTAACACTAATTTTTATTTGTATATTACTGTTTAGATACTCAAATTAACTAAAGCCTGATTTACATATTTATATCAGTCGGGGTATTTACTTATTCAGGCGCATAACTATTTTGTTGTTTTGTTTAATTGGAAAACATTAATCTAACTCTTCAACGAATATATTCAAATTGTAACCTGAGTATCATTCATACTTAAATTCATGTTTTACACCTTACTACTGAGCTTTGACATGAGTTTAAAAATCAAGCTAGTTTAAACAACTCAGGATCATTAACGAAATTTAAATCTAATTAACTCATTACTTTTTAAATTATCTACTGTTGACACAGAACTTAAAATTACAAAAGTATTTCAATTATTTGTATTACATTTCTGCTCTAACGACAGATGAAGATTAAAAAAAATCGATTCACTAGGCATTAATCAGTTTATAATCTATAATCTAGTAACTTATTTTCTACTAATCTACTTTATGTGATTTCTACATGAGTATCTAAACTAACTACTCTACAAAATTATTAGTTCATGTCCGGAATTAATACAGTCCATGGTCCAAATTATACATACAATCCTAACAAATTACATGTAAATCTACAACATTCTATATCTATAACACAAACAGAATTAAAACTAACAAAAAAACTACTAATAGTTTTATATCTCCATGAAATTCTGGTTACATCCTCGAAGATTAGAAGTGTACCTGGAGTGATGACAATAGAAGAAGGAAAAGAGGCAATCAGCAGTGGTAACACAGTAGCAGTAGAACAACAACATCAGCAGTAGAACAACAACAGCAGCAGCAAAACACAACAACAGCAACAGTACACAACAACAGCAGCAGTACACAACCAACAGCAGCAGAACAAAACAGAGATAGATGCAAGAACCAACACAAAATCTGGCCAACCCTCAATGAAACAGTAACAAGCACACTTAGGAAATTTTCCTTCCTATCTCTCTGTATGTCTCTGTTTTTCTCTTCTCTCACAGACTCTTACAGTGTTTATGAGTGTATATTAGTATATACTCAGTGTCTTTTCTCTATTCAACTTGATGCTCTCAATTTTCAGAATGTATTCAAAGCTTAAGGCTTTTTCTTTTTTAGGCCTCTCTCTGTTAGTCTCCTCCCCTGTTAGTACTTTGTGAGTGTCTATGTCTTCTTATAGCCTTCAAACTCAACACAAGCCTATTTTTTTATTTGTTTCAGATCTATCTAACCCCTGTTATTCCCCTTTTTAGTTGTCTAAGTATGATTTCAACTATTTAAAACTCTAAAGTGCAGAAAAATGGCAAAAAATCCTGCTGTCCAGCAAGTCCTAATACTCTTCCCATGTGCATTGCATATTAAACTAGGACTAATTCCTGGCCTTCACTACTTTGTGTCCCTGATATAGCATAATTCAACATGCCCTAATGATTCATATATGCTCAAAGTGACATTCCACTAATTCTGAAATTCTATAACTAAATTTAATTCATCTTAAACCTCTAACAACTATATCCAATCTCACAACTTACTCAGAATCTAAAATCAAACAACCAAATGATCCCACAAAATAGAAATCCTCAAATCAATTTTATTTTAATAGTAATGACCCAGTGACCCACTGCCCGGGATTTCAAACAACAACTTCGCGAATTTATACGACGACGTTCGTTAAATCGACCACAACATGTATAATCTATAACTAATCGATCAGTCATGTTCAAACATATCTCGGCCAATGCCGGACAAATACGAAGCTAACTATTCTACGACGTTAATCGACGCGAATACGTATTCTATGATTAACATATTCACCCAAACAAATCAGAAACAACAAATGACCAAATAAAAGGCCGGATGAAGAAGAAGAAAGAAAAGTTAAAATTAAACACAAAATTAAACAAATGAACAACTACAACTAAATAAAGAGTAAAACAGTAAGAAGAAATCAAATACCTTAAGAAAGGAATCAGAATTCGCACGGATATGGGCCAATTCGGACTCGAGTTGGCATTTCTGGAGTCGAAAGGACTCTAATTGGAACGTTTTCAAATGAAAACGTCCCAATTAAAGTCTATTAGACTTCCATTGACGAAATTCCCTAATTTTGAAAATTAGGGTTCTTGGGATCGGATTTGGGGTTCGAGTATTTCCGGTCAGATTCGAGTGAAACTAAGGGTGGTAAGTGTGTAAGGGAGGTCACAGGAGTGTTCGGGGTGAGTTTGGAGTGGTTTGGCATGGTTTTGGTTTTAACTCGAATCTTCGATTGAAGATTCGAGACATTCGGGGATGATTCGAGGTTAACAGACCACGGATTCATGTATAGGGGGTTTAGGGGGAGCTATGGTGTTAATTTGGGGTGGTTTGGCCTATCGGAACCGCCGTGAGGCGATTTCCAGTAGGCGGAGCACGGTGGTGGACGGCGGAGTCTCAGCTCGTCTCTAAGAGAGACGATGAAGGTGGGGGTCTGGCTTAAGGGGGGCTGGGTAGGTCTTTTGGCATATATAGTGGGGCTGGGATTTAATCCTGGCCGTTTGATCAAATGAGATCAACGTCCTGGATCTTCTCACTTATCCAAACGATGTCGTTTGTGTGTCTGTGAGGGACTGGGTTGGTCCGGACCTGGATCGGGTTACCCGGAACGGGTGAGGGCGAAGCGATCTCCACCGTTGGATTGGAGATGGCTCTACGGTCGAGATCTGCCAGTTCCAGAATGACGTAGCTTCAATGCCCTGCTACGTTGTTTCATGAGTCTTAGAGACTCATTGAACGGACCGGGCGGAACAAACCATTTGGGCCTGGAGAACTTGCATTTTTAGCCTCTTGCTTCATCAATACTCACTTTAAATAAAAGCCATTCTGAAAACAAAATTGAGTAATAAAAATATGCTTCATTAGTTCAATGTAAAATCAACCAATTGACAAAGAACACAAATGCACACATTTTTTTTCTTTTTGTGATTAATTATTTACTTAGACAAATAAGTATAAGCACTCGAATGCAAAAATTCACAAAAATACACAAAAATGCACACAATAAAGCAAACCATTTTGTTTTGATTTCATTTGGGAGTAGTTCGCGTGGGGTAAAAATTACGTGCTCACAGCTGCCCCTCTTTGCGCGGAAACATGAAGAGTTTTCGTGCAAAGACAAGTGAGCGGATACGAGCGACTTTTTGCCCGTTTAAGCACTCCGTATGAAGCATTTTTTGGAAAAGTTTGATCGAACCTTTGCTTCAGAAGGTCTCCTACATATCCCTGGCTAAAAGGGAATCAGGTCAATGTAGTTCGGGAAGTTTTGGTAGCTGGGACTACCATGACTGCCGTGATCTTGCTGTTACTGTTGTTGCTGCTGTTTTCACTGCTTAACTGATCTCCTTATTACACCGTGCTAAACAAAAATAAGAAGCTAGACTAAGTTACAGTATTGCCAATTCTTATCTATGCTTTCAACTTGATCATGTCATGTTCCTTTCCATCCTGCTGGCTCTGATGTTTCTTCACATGCTTATTTTCTTCTGACAATTGTTATTTCGGCCTACCTGGATTGCCGAACTTCGACCATTGGTTCCTTTTTTGTGATCTTCGAACTATTCTCCTTCGAACTCTGAACCTGTCTTTCTGATCCTTGTTGCCATCCTTTTGATTATGAACTTGGGTTCATGCTGGGGATTTCCGTTATACTCTGCCGCTTTCCTCAACCAACTTCAAAAATAAATCGCCATTCCATTCTTTAGGCGGGCTCCCTCACTTCAACAACAACTTTAAAACTAAATCGCCACTCCATTCTTCAGGCGGGCTCCCTGACTTCAATAACAACTTTAAAACTAAATCGCCACTCCATTCTTCAGGCGGGCTCCCTGACTTTCAACTACATCTTTAAAATAAAATCGCCACTCCATTCTTCAGGCGGGCTCCCCGACTTCAACTACAACTTTAAAATAAATCGCCACTCCATTCTTCAGGCGGGCTCCCTGACTTCAACTACAACTTTAAAATAAATCGCCACTCCCATTCTTCAGGCGGGCTCCCTGACTTCAACTACAACTTCAAAACTAAATCGCCACTCCATTCTTCAGGCGGGCTTCCTGACTTCAACTACAACTTCAAAATAAATCGCCACTCTATTCTTCAGGCGGGCTCCCTGACTTCGACTACAACTTCAAAATAAATTGCCACTTCATTCTTCAGGCGGGCTCCCTGACTTCAGCTACAACTTCAAAATAAATCGCCATTCCATTCTTCAGGCAGGCCCTGACTTCAACTACAACTTCAAAATAAATCGCCACTCCATTCTTCGGCGGGCTCCGACTTCAACTACAACTTCAAAATAAATCGTCACTCCATTCTTCGGGCGGGCTCCCCGACTTCGACTACAACTTCAAAATAAATCGCCACTCCATTCTTCGGGCGGGCTCCCGACTTCGACTAAAACTTCAAAATAAATCGCCACTCCATTCTTCGAGCGGGCTCCCCGACTTCAGCCTACAACTTCAAAATAAATCGCCACTCCATTCTTCGAGCGGGCTCCCCGACTTCGACTACAACTTCAAAATAAATCGCCACTCCATTCTTCAGGGCGGGCTCCCCGACTTCGACTACAACTTCAAAATAAATCGCCACTCCATTCTTCGGGCGGGCTCCCCGACTTCAGCTACAACTTCAAAATAAATCGCCACTCCATTCTTCGGGCGGGCTCCCCGACTTCGACTACAACTTCAAAATAAATTGCCACTCCATTCTTCGGGCGGGCTCCCTGACTTCAACTACAACTTCAAAATAAATCGCCACTCCATTCTTCAGGCGGGCTCCCCGACTTCGACTACAACTTCAAAATAAATCGCCACTCCATTCTTCAGGCGGGCTCCCTGACTTCAACAACTTCAAAATAAATCGCCACTCCATTCTTCAGGCGGGCTTCCTGACTTCAGCAACAACTTTAAAATAAATCGCCACTCTATTCTTCAGGCGGGCTTCCTGACTTCAACCACAACCTTAAAATAAATCGCCACTCCATTCTTCAGGCGGGCTCCCTGACTTCAACTATGACTTCAGAACTAGATCACCTTCCTTTGCTTCTTGTACCATTTCATTCTTGCTACATCGACTCTTGAACTATTATTTCTCCTAAATTACCTTGTTTCGGAACTGCTTTCCTCCTGGGTCGTATTGCTTTCCCTCATGACTGCTGGGGATTGAAATTTCACTGACTGCGGATTAACCTGGCGGGGAGTCCCCTTTCCTTTTTCCTCTTTCCAAACCTCCTGAGGGACTCACGCTTTGCTTCCTTGAAAAACTTATGGGATATAATGCTGCTGAGAAAGTCTCGAAATCAGTGTTTCATCTCTCCAAGAACTGCCGGGAACGATACTAGTCTCGAAGATCACTTCCTCGTGTTGTCTGGCGCCTTTCAAAACTACTCTGCTCGGAGCTGGTATTTTCCTTCTTCCCAAAATCTTGTGTTGCTTTCTATCCTTACCCACTGGGTATTCGCTTTTAAGAAAATTTTCGCAAAGGGAGAAAATTTTCTGCCCCAGTTTGATAACCTTCTATGTGGCATGCTTTTCCTCCGACGAACCCTCCTTTCTTGCTTTAAATCAAAGAAAAATTGTTAGTTTCAACACGCAGTGAGTGGTCGTGCCACTCTTGCTGGGGCTATTTTCATTTCTCTTTTAGCTGCTTTGCCTTCCTCGAACTTTTGGGGACGACGTTGATACTTGCTGGGGATGGTGCTCTTTCCATAGATGATCTCTTATCTCTCCTTTTTATTCCAACTTCAGTGTGGTCCGACCCTTTTAGTCGATGATCTGCTGTGAGAAATTATCTACTGGATGTGTAATATGTGTCCATCGTACTCCATAATTTCTGTGAGCCTTCCAATCAAACTGTCGTTCCAATCTTAATATCGGAACGACTTTCACCTTATTTCCTCATTCCGCGCCTATTCATCTTCATTGTACCGCTTTCGGGAGACTTGGTAGTAAGCTTTGAAAAGTCAATTTTCGACATAAACATAAAAATCTTTAAAAAAAGAGAGAAAGATGAAAAATAAAATAAAGAACGCATGCTGACCGCGAATGACAAAAAGAAAGGGAAAACTTTTCTGAACTCAAAACTAGGAAAAACTTATCTGAATGTATAACGGATCCAATGGTTATGTCGTGCCTTTGAGATTAATATACCCAGTCTATTTATGTCAATCACTTTCTGACGGCTACGTTTTGCTGGAAGCACACGAATGCCCAAACCTTGTCTCATGCGGACACCTTGTAACCATCTCGCCTTGTCACCTCATAGTGCCCTTCAAAGGGTTTTCACTAATGAGATTCTCTCATTTCTCTCGATCTCCCGTCGCCTTAGGGTGCCCGTAAAGGTTTTCACCGTAAGACTCTCTCATTTTATTTCTCTTAGCTTTCTTCGCCTTAAGGTGCCCGCGAGGGTTTTCACCGTTAAGACTCTCTCATTTTGCCTTCTTTCCATGCGGTGGGCTGGGGTGTTACCCATGAAATTTCCTCTAAAGGGCTATCTCTTTCAGCTTGTGAATCCTATATTCAGTCGAGGATTGAAGTGTCATTCGTAGTTTTCATTCGCATGACTTGGAATTTCTCCAATACTGATCGAGAGGTCTTTTTTGGTCATTAATGTGGGTTTTTTTTTGTGCGTGAGGCTAAAGAAAAGGGATTTAACCTCAACGGTTAGCTCATTACAACTTTCGGAATCCACACTATCTTTTCAAACGAAACAATGACTTCTGCCCCAGTTTTGTTGCTTGGGGAATCTTTGATTTTTTTATTTTTTTTATTTTATTATGACCGAGCCGTGTGGCGCCTACGTATCCTTCTTGAGGAATCAGGCCGAACGTAGTTCACTTTTCTTGTGTTTTTCTTTGTTTCTTTTTCTATTTTGTTATACATCTTCCTTGAGGATTCCAAAAGAGGGTATATGAAAGAATAGTTAAGGCTCAAAAGGGTTTCACAAGGGCTAAAGTGTTTGGGTAGTAGAAAAATTGCCTCTGTCATTTCATTCTCCGAAAAATGCCAAATACACACAAACGAAACCAAACGTTGACAAATACATTAAAGAATTACACGTAATATCTCTTGACTGCGTCGGAATTGATAGCCATATCGGTGCACCTTCCTTCAATATCAGTTAGACATAGAGCGCCGTTGGATAATACTCTAGTCACAACAAATGGTCCCTCCCAATTTGGAGCGAACTTGCCTTTCGCTTCGGCCTGATGTGGTAGAACTCTCTTCAGCACATGCTGTCCCAGTTCAAATTTCTCGGGACGTACCTTCTTGTTATATGCTCTCGCCATTCTCTTTTGATACAATTGGCCGTGACATACTGTTGTCAATCTCTTTTCATCGATCAAGCTCAATTGCTCCAATCGCCCACTCATCGTCGTCAATCTCAGCTTCAGCGACAATTCGGAGGGATGGAATTTCAACTTCTGCTGGTATTACTGCTTCAGTCCCGTACACCAACAAGTAAGGAGTTGCGCCTACCGAAGTCCGGACGGTAGTGCGATAACCTAACAGTGCGAATGGTAACTTTTCATGCCATTGCCTAGACCCTTCTACCATCTTCCTCAATATCTTCTTAATATTCTTGTTTGCTGCCTCAACCGCGCCATTTGCTTTGGGACGATATGGTGTGGAATTTCGTTGTGTAATCTTGAACTGTTGACAGACCTCTTTCATCAATCCGGTGTTAAGATTTGCACCGTTATCTGTGATGATTATCTTTGGAATTCCAAACCTGCAGATGATGTGGGAATGTACGAAGTCCACCACCGCCTTCTTGGTCACTAATTTGAAGGTTTTGGCCTCCACCCACTTGGTAAAATAATCGATCGTTACCAGAATGAACCTATGACCATTGGAAGCCACAGGTTCTATAGGTCCAATAACATCCATACCCCATGTAACAAACGGCCATGGTGTTGACATTGTATGCAACTCGGTCGGCGGAGAATGAATCAAATCTCCGTGTATCTGACACCGATGGCATCTTCGCACGAAACTTATACAATCACGCTCCATAGTGAGCCAGTAATATCCTGCTCGAAGAATCTTCTTTGCCAATACATATCCGCTTATATGTGGCCCACAAACTCCGGTGTGTATCTCTGTCATCACTGTTGTGGCTTGCCTTGCATCTATACATCTCAATAATCCCAAATCTGGGGTTCTTTTGTACATCACCCCTCCACTAAGGAAAAATCCGTTCGCCAACCGCCGAATAGCTCTCTTTTGATATCCAGTTGCCTGCTCTGGGTATATTCCTAACCCGAGGTATTCCTTGACATCATGAAACCATGGCTCACCATCCATCTCTTCTTCTATCATATTGCAATAAGCATGCTGATTCCGGATCTGAATATGTAATGGATCAACACGAATCTTGTGCGGGTGATGTAACATCGATGCCAACGTAGCCAAAATATCGGCAACCTCATTATGCATCCTTGGGATATGCCTGAATTCTACTGATCGGAAATGCTTGGTCAGATCATGCAAACATTGACGATACGGGATAAGCTTCAAATCTCTGGTTTCCTATTCTCCCTGAATCTGATGTACTAGAAGGTCCGAGTCCCCCAAGACCAAGACGTCCTGTACATCCATGTCTACTGCTAATCGTAACCCTAAGATGCATGCCTCGTACTCAGCCATATTGTTGGTACAATGAAAACGCAGTTGAGCAGTAACAGGATAATGATGTCCCGTTTCAGAGATAAGCACAGCCCCTATTCCGACTCCTTTTGCGTTCGCCGCTCCGTCGAAGAAAAGCTTCTACCCTGGATCCTCGGTTAACTCTAACCCATCAATTTGCAATACTTCTTCGTCTGGAAAATACGTCCTCAAAGGTTCGTACCGGTCATACACAGGATTCTCCGCTAAGTGATCGGCTAGGGCTTGAGCTTTCATAGCCGTCCTTGTCACATATATGATGTCGAATTCTATAAGTAGTATTTGCCATTTTGCTAACCTCCCTGTAGGCATAGGCTTCTGGAAAATATACTTCAATGGATCCAAACGTGAAATGAGGTAAGTAGTGTAAGAAGACAAATAATGTTTCAGCTTTTGGGCTACCCAAGTCAAAGCACAATAGGTCTTTTCCAAATGAGTGTACTTAACCTCGTGGACCGTGAATTTCTTACTGAGATAGTAAATGGCCCGTTCCTTTCTGCCGGTAAGATCATGCTGCCCAAGTACACAGCCGAACGAATTCTCCAAAACCGTTAGATAAAGAATCAGGGGTCTACCCGGTTCAGGCGGAACTAGTACGGGTGGGTTTGACGGATACCCTTTGATTTGGTCAAACGCTTCCTGACATTCTGTCGTCCATTCTATCGTAGCGTCTTTCTTCAACAGACGGAATATGGGTTCACAGGTTACTGTAAGCTGAGCAATAAACCTACTGATGTAATTTAACCTTCCCAATAAGCTCATTACCTCTGTTTTATTCTTTGGCGGGGGTAACTCCCGGATGGACTTGATTTTGGATGGGTCCAACTCAATGCCCCGTCGGCTGACGATGAATCCTAGCAACTTTCCTGATGGAACTCCAAATGCGCATTTGGCCGGATTAAGCTTGATATCATATCTTCGAAGTCTTTGGAAAAACTTCCCGAGATCGGCAATGTGGTCTTCTTGACGTCTAGATTTTATGATCACATCATCCACGTACACTTCAATTTCTTTGTGTATCATGTCATGGAATACCGTAGTCATCACCCTTATGTATGTTGCCCCTGCGTTCTTCTGGCCGAATGGCATTACCCGGTAGCAATATATTCCCCACGGTGTGATAAAAGCCGTCTTTTCTGCGTCCTCTTCATCCATCAAGATCTGATGATATCCCGCGTAGCAGTCCACAAAGGATCCGATTTCACGTCCGGCACAATTATCAATCAGGATATGGATATTGGGAAGTGGGAAATTATCCTTAGGGCTCGCCTTGTTGAGATTGCGGTAGTCCACACATACTCGGATCTTTACGTCTTTCTTTGGCACCGGTACTATGTTAGCCAACCATTCAGGGTATCGAGTGACACGAATGACTTTCGCCTACAACTGCTTGGTTACTTCCTCCTTGATCTTTACACTCATCTCCGTCTTAAATTTCCGCAGTTTTTGTTTGACGGGAGGGCATGCCGGGTCAGTAGGTAATTTGTGCACCACTAGATCGGTGCTGAGTCCTGGCATGTCGTCGTACGACCATGCGAAAATGTCTTTAAACTCCACGAGTGTTTTGATCAATTCTTCTCTCAGGTTGGGTTCGATATGGACGCTTATTCTGGTTTCTTTAACATCATTCGTATCCCCCAGATTAACAGCCTCAGTATCATTCAAGTTGGGCTTGGGCTTTTCCTCGAAGTGACTTAATTCTTCGCCGATTTCTTCTACGGCTTCATCATCGCCGTATTCTGATTCACTCTCGTCACTTCTTATTTCATGCGTTATTATTTCCAAACCAGATTGACTTTCTAGACTGGGTTGATTAATCTTTAAGCACGCCATATCATTAAGATCAGTTGAAAGAAAGCTGCTCAGAAATGTAAAAAGAAGGAAAATAAACAAAATTAGAAACAAAGGGAACAAAATTTCATTGAATGGGAACAGTACAATGAAAAACAAACTTGCACACTCAAACGAACTAAAACAAATGGATTTTATTCCGGGGACAGCCCCATCACAAAATTTGAAAGAAAACAATCCAAAACAAACTACCAAGACTCCTTCCGGATAGGGAGAGGAGTAGCCTTCCAATTATTCAACTTTGCTTTCGATCCCACAAACTGTATCTCGGCATGGCTGGGTCCTTCGCCATCCTTTAGCATGCATACATCCGAGAATAAATCCTCGAACCTTCTCAAGAACTCTTCGTCTGGCTTGATCATAGGACTGGGAACCTTTGTCGTCGGATGTCTTCTTATTCTGGACCTGACAAAAGATCGCGAAAGGCGCGGAACAGGCTTCGGGAGCACCCATGTCTTCTGCTTATTCCTCTTGGCTCGCTGGATGTCCTCTGGTGTTGGCTTGAATCCCAAGCCGAAGGTTCCCACATTTTCGACCACAGATACCGGTTGTATGATTCCTTGCAGAGATGCACCTAAACCTTTGCCGGGTATGAAACCGTTTTTCAACATTTCTTGAGCCACCATGACGTCTGCAGTAATTATTCTGTCATTAAGAATGCATTCCCCTTCTGGAACTCGGTTGACGGATACCGCATCACGGACCTGGTATACCCATGGCCCAACATCCTCTTCTGTATCGACAAAGGGGACGATGGTGCCTGGTTGTAGATCATTCTCTCCATGGACTACGATCTCCTGTCGATCCCATTCAAACTTGACTAGTTGGTGTAGGCTGGACGGAACTGCTTTGCAGCATGGATCCATGGTCGTCCTATCAGAAGGTTGTATGAAACTACCATGTCCAGCACCTGGAATTCCATGGTGAACTCCACAAGCCCGATAGTCAAGACTAATATTATGTCCGCGACTGATGCCTTGCCTCCTCCATCAAACCCTCGGACACATACACTGTTCTTGCGTACCCTGCCGATATCCACTTTCAACTTGTCTAGAGTAGAGAGAGGACAAATGTTCGCACTGGACCCATTGTCGACTAGGACTTTGGTAACCACCGACTCCTTACATTTTACGGTAAGATATAAAGCCTTGTTGTGCTCGGTGCCTTCCTCAGGCAACTCATCATCAGTGAAGGTGATCCGGTTTGCTTCGAAGATCCTATTGGTGATCTTTTCCAGATGACTCACAGAGATTTTATCGGGTACATGGGCCTCATTCAAAACTTTCATCAAAGCTTGTCGATGTTCTTCAGAATGTATCAGCAAGGACAGCAATGAGATTTGCGCAGGAGTCTTCTTCAGCTGTTCTAGGACATAATAATCATGCATCTTCATCTTTTTCAGGAATTCCTCTGCCTCTTCGTCAGTTACCGGCTTTTTTAGTGTTGCCGGAGTAGTCTTCCTTAATTCCGCAGGGGCAAAACATCTCCCTGAGCAGGTCAAACCTTGCGCTTCGCAAACTTCCTCTTTAACTTCTTTCCCTTTGTAAGTTGTCGTGATCCGATCATAATTCCATGGAATAGCTTTGCTATCAGCTATTGGCAACTGTATTGCTGGCTTGATGTTGAAAGGATCTACTCGAACACCTGCTACAGTCAAGACGGATTTGGTTGCTGCCCCCGGTACAACTATTTTTACTCCCTCTGGCCTCATAGGCACTTTGTTCACACTTCCCTTTTCTGCTTCCAACCCCTCTTGTACGTCCTTCTTACAGATGAGTGACTTATCAAGGCTTGGCCCCTTTTTCATTCTTACCCCACTGGACTTGATCATCATTACAGTCTGAGAGGTTTTCTACTTTCCCTCTTCTACTCGTACCAACTCGATCATGTTGGTCTCATGATGAGTTAGAAGTGGATTCTGGTTGATGTTGGGCTCCGCTGGAGTCTGGACCTCAATTCGGCGAGTGTCGATGAGTTCCTGGATAGCTATTTTCAACCTCCAACACTTTTCCGTGTCGTGCCCCGAACATCCTGAGCAGTATGCACAATTTATTGAATGGTCCAGATTCTTTGGAAGAGGGTTTGGTAGCTTAGCCTCGACCGGATTTAACAACCCTTACTTGCTTCAATCGGTGGAATAAACTTGTGTAAGACTCTCTCAAGGGAGTGAAAGTCTTCGTCCTTGGTGCTCTGTCGTTCTTGAAGGCTTGATTCGGACGAAAACCCGCACCCGTGGGATTTCTATAGGCTCTTGGGGGTGGGTAATTATTCTGTGGATTTGGCGCACGCCATGGTGCCTGGACGGGAGGTGGAGCATATGATTGTGCATGATGGACGGTGAAGTGAGCATCTGGTGTTGGTAATAGTGTTGTGGATGGCTATATGGATTGTGAGAGTAATTTTGTTGGTGGGGCTGTGGCGAATTATATTGGGGTGCGAGGCCTCTGTTCTTGAACCATGCTCCGGAATCAACTGCCGCGACCTCTTCTTTCCTTTTTTTCCCAAGCACCCCTCCGGTGCCACTTTGAATAGCTTGAGTGGTGGCTTTCAACGCTGCATAGCTCATGATCTTGTTGGCTTTCAAGCCTTCCTCGATCATAGCCCCCATCTTTATCACCTCAGTGAATGACTTACCCACGGACGTCACGGATGTCCGAAATAGGTTGGCTCCAGTGTCTGTAGGAAGTAATCCACCATTCATTCTCTCTCATCGGCGGATCTACCCTCGCTGCCTGTTCCCTCCAGTGGAAACCAAATTCTCTAAAACTTTCGGCGGGTTTCTTCTCTAACTTTAGCAATGATAAGCGATCGGGGATTATTTCAAGATTATACTGGAACTGGCCGATGAATGCTTGAGCCAAGTCATCCCATGTAAACCATCTGCTGGGATCCTGCCTAGTGTACCACTCTAGTGCAGACCCCCCCCAAACTCTGACCGAAGTAAGCTATCAGAATCTCATCTCGCCCTCCGGCTCCTCGCATTTTACTACAAAAACCTCGAAGATGGGCTACTGGGTCACCATGCCCCTCGTATAGGTCAAACTTGGGCATTTTGAACCCGGCTGGCAACTGGACATCTGGGAATGGACACAGATCTTTGTAAGCGACACTGACCTGGTTACCCAAACCATGCATATTCCTGAAGGACTGCTCCAAGCTTTTAACCTTTCGAATAACTTCCTCATGCTCCGAACTTTTGACGTGCTTTTCCGGTTCTGCCGTGTTATCCCAGTGAGGGGTGTGTGAATGCGGTTCAGGAGCCTTAAAGGTAGGCTCCGGAGAATAACAATGATTGTCGTGGATTTGAAAAAGCGGCTCACTGGACGATTTTTGTAAAGGAGCAGGTGGAGGTGCCACAAAAACAGGGGTAACCGGAGGAGGAGGATTTTGCCTGGCTGGTGAAACCGGGGAGGTATATGGGTTTTCCCCTTGATAATAAGGATAGATTGGTGCACTTATCGAGGGGTCAATGGGCGGACGCTCTGGTGCTGGTGGAAGAGTAGGAAGGTTTGGTGATGATTGTCCCCTAGCCCAGGCTAGGTGCATCTCTGTCATTTGCTGTCTCAACCGGTCCACTTCTTCTTTCATGATTTGTATCTCTGTTTTCTCCCCATCGATACTTTTGTCGGAACTAGACATGCTTGCTGGAATTGGACCTTTTGATCTGGTATGGTAAGGGTGATCGTCCAGTATACTCTATCAAGTCAACTGCTAACTTTTCTGGAATGCAACAAACTTATTAGCTCACTGATTTTAACGGGCATGTTATCGCACGTTTGGATGCAATGCACCTAATCAATTAACCATTTCTATATGTATTCCTCGCATGCGTCATTCCAGCTTTTCTTTTTCTTATCCTTAAAAACTTTATTGTTATTGATCTTCCCATTTTCTTTTCTCTTTTTAGCGGTGGTCGAATCTTATGTGGATTGCCTACGTATCACGTCCCCGCGTGAATCAGACCGAGCGTAGTTCTAATAACAAGATTGTGGCGAAATTCGGTAATTTTTATATATCAAAAACCCTTATAGTTACAAAACATGTCTTACAATAATAAACAAAATAAGAGAAATGCTTGACTCAAAAAAATAAAATAAAATGCCAACCAGCTTGACTCAATATTTCAAAAATACATCTTTTAATCAACAGTCTAATGCTCTTAAATTCCTGGGGGCCCGCGAGGCATCGTTCGGCCTTGCTGCGGGCCTTGGTGTGAGGTCCCTGTGTAGTCCCCTTAACTCTCTCATGATCTGATGAACATAGTCCATAACTGAAGCAAAAAGGGCGGTGCGGGGCATTTGTTCACAAGCTAAGCACTTCATGGTGACATAATGCCCAATTTCCTCAATTATGTCCTTGATTCTGTCCCTTTCTCTGAGTAGTTGTTCTATCCGCTGGTTCTTCGCTCCTAATATATGAACATTGTTGGTGACTCGGTCTAAGAGTCTGTCCACTTGTTCTTGCAGTCGTGCCATCTAATTGTAACAACGGTCGAGGTCTTCTCTGGCATCCCGGGCTTGTTTGAAAACCTGTTCCCTGAGGGTAGCATTCGCTTCCCTTAGATTAGCGATGATCTCAGTATAATCTTTCTCCACTCGTTGTAGATGAAGTGCCTGTAGATGTGCCTCCCTTCTCCAGCTAGCGCGGATCCTCATCGTCTGGGCCTTCGACTCTTCCAATTCTTTTTGGACATCTGCGACTTGATTTTTTAAACCCTTTATCAATTTCTCGTCTGATCGACTCCTCAACTGTCTGTCAGCATCTATTTGCATTTGCCGGATTTGAGATTTCAAGAAGTCATTTTCTTATGCCAACTTCTTTTTATCTCCTTTGCTGGCGGCAGCTTGCATATCTTTTTCGAATTGGAGCTCTTGGGTCCGTTGCTCTATCTTGCTAATCTTTGTTCTATAAGCTTCTTCCTTGGCCAACCAGTCCCATTGTTCTTGTGACGCTTCAGCAAACTCCCTGAGGTGGGGCCTTTTTGTGGGCCTTTGATGCTCCAGGTCTCTACTATACCATGCAGGGTATTCTGACGATACTTCGCCTCAGGCTCGATCTCGCACCCGAGTGTCTATCTTCAATGTTTGACACTCACTCCAAATCTTCCGAACCAACGCTTCAGGGAACTGTCCTCCCGGTCCAATTTCAACCACATGTGGGCTGAGGTCTTCTTCTTTTGGGATTATTTGGCATCGTCCCAACTGTCTCAATACTCGACATGGCGCGTAGGGCTGGATGCTGTTGAGGCCCATTAGTAATAAATATGATTCCGTGGCCGATGCATATATGACTTCGTCCACGGGTAGCCAACCAAATGTCCATTCTATCTTGCTGGCTGGAATCAAACGCAAAAGTCGTATCCATCCGCTAATCCCCTCTGGCAAATCATATCCCTCGACCCTTGTAGGGAATTCTTCTATACAGGTTTTCTCCGATAAACTATACCTCATAAACTGCTGGCGACGACATAAGTGATCGATCATCCACATTTGGAGCAATACATTGCAAGCTTCAAAGAAAGTCCCTCCAGCTTTGCAGATAGTGAGTGCACGAGAGATATCTGATATTATCATGGGAGTCAAAGTACTATTGTCTTGTTTCATCAAAGTGCTGACGACCCCTGCCACATGTATGTTGATATTCCCGTCCTTTCGGGGAAATATCAATGAACCTAGGAAAGCTATCATGAAGGCGATGCGTCTATGCTCTTCCCATTTTAACTGGTTTTCTCCACTGCAGATTTTGCTTTTGTGTTTGTTGAAACCCCCATAATGACCATATTTGTCATATAGAAATGCTAAAGTGCAGAACCCTTCTGATAAATCTGGGTTGTGTACAGTTCTGCGGATTTTCACGCTATCCAAAAATCTATGTACTGTCACGACCCTTGGTGCAATGAGATATTGTTCCCTCAAAGGGACTTTTGGTCTTCCGATATATCCGGCCAATTCTTCCAATGTTGGCGTGAGTTCAAAGTCTGAAAAGTGGAACACATTGTGTGCCGGATCCCGGAATGAGATCATGGCTCGTATGATGTCTCCTCTCGGGGGAATATTTAGTAGCCCCACTAGATTTCCCAGGTACAGCTTAACTGTGTCTTGTCCTTGCTCGCCCAAGTCGTTCCACCACATATGCAAACTTAAGAGGACCTTGTTTATGATAGCTTCGGTTGTATTCTGACTCGTGCTCATTCTGCACATTTATTAAGGTAGTTTTTAGACGAAAGAAAAATCTTGATTTGACTCAAACAAAAACTATCTTTTCTTTTAAAAAAACAGAACGGGCCACAGGAATTGACTGGTCAAAATATTAAGACAGATGAAAGGGTGGTCGTTGAGGCAAAGTTAAACATCCTGGCATTATTTCTTCTTTCATAAATAAAAAGAAAACTTATTTTGAAATATAGGGAAATTGGACCTGTTAAAGGCTGCCTACGTATCTCACATCCGGTGAGAATCAAACCGACGGAGTTCAATCAATGGACGAACTATTTTAAAATAACATTCTCTTGTTCTTTCAAAATTGAATTCGTAATAAGACAGTCCTTTCTACAAAACCCCCTTTTTATTAATTTTTTTTTAATTATTATTATTTCTTTATTTTTTATTTACACCTTCTTTTCTCTTTCTTTTATTATATCCTTCGACGTTTAAAAGTTGGTCAGCATGCGAGTCCAGGACAAATAAATGCAACATGCGAAATGCTCATACGCGGTCATACTATATCTGGTTACCTGTCCTAGAGGGACCCAACCCCTGTGTTGAGTCCCCTAAGTCAAAACATGATGCAAACAATCGTCCTAATTTAGGCTCAATATCCTGATTTTTTTTTGATACTAGACTGTGTACCCGAGCAGACAACTCGGATTGAGGAGGGGCTACGTACCGGGGACCCGCGGGATCGTCCGACTTTGTAACTTATCCTGCCTCTTTTCTTATTTTTGGTATTGACGCTAACATAAAGGGGAGTCTCAACCAGTAAGCACATCCCCGGTGGTAAGAAGAGAAGGGTTTTCGGCACAGTTTTATATATACAGTTCACGCAATATCAAAGCGGTAAACATGTAGCACATTAATCAAAATATATAATGAAATCGGATATAAGCAAAAACAGCAATTTAACTGAGCTCGAATTCTTAAACCCTGAACCGAAGTTCTGGGTTATTATCCCCAGCAGAGTCGCCAGAGCTGTCACACCTCCTTTTTCCGCACCCGCGAGAGCGCGAGGGAGTTTTTCCAATCAAAGGACAATCAAAACGGGATTTATTTATTTAATTCAGATTCGCCACTTGGGAAAATAATGGTGTCCCAAGTCACCGGTTTTAATCCCGAACCGAGGAAATTTATGACTTTGTATTACAGTCTGCGAAATTAGAAAACCTGGATAAGGAATTTTGTTAACCCGGGAGAAGGTGTTAGGCACTCCCGGATTCCATGGTTTTAGCACGGTCGCTCAACTGCAAATTTTTGTTTTTATCTGATTTCTTTATCTATTTTAATTTATGTGCTCTTATATTCCGCTTTTCAGTTATAGAAGAATTGCAACGTCACGAAAACACATTTCAAGTCACACCGCAACCAGTACGCCTGTGATTTTAATATATTTCAGTTTCGTTGAGAGTAAGATTTGGGTCGCATAAATGTGTACCCATTTTTGAGAATGTATATTAAAATTGTGCCTAATATATCTATGTCTTGTTATTTTGGGAAAGACAATGAAATTAGCTAAACGGTCTGTCACGACCCCAAATCCGGTCGTGATGGCGCCCAGCACATTGCTAAGCCAGCCTTGACCAATCAATAACAAGAACGGAGCTAGAAGCTCTCTTTAGCCCATTTAAGAATATTAAATCACGAAGCAATAGCGATACAAATAACGAAAACGGGAAACCAAGTCCTATAATACATCAACTCCCATAGACCGAAGGGTCAAGAGTCATGAGCCTCTACCGAACATGAGTGTATAAAGGTTTACAAGATACCAAGTGCGGAAAGAAAAGTCAATACAAAAATCAAGACAATAAGAAGGAATATCGGGTCCTGCGGACTCTGCAGCTACCTCGTATATCCCACAAACGTCGCCTCGCACAGCTACTAGATCACTGCTGAGAGGTACCTGGATCTGCACACAAGGTGCAGGGAGTAAAATGAGTACTGCCAGACTCAGTGGTAATAAACAAGGGTAAGACTGCGCAGATAAGAAATCCGCAATAAAGCACTATGTAAAGCTATAATCAGCTACCCTGTCATAGAATCAATCTTCACTGTACCTGTACCAACAAATACCAATAAATAGCATAACAGCTAGCAGATGTAGCTAAATACAATGCAATGCATGATATGACCGCTACGGCGCGTAGCCCGACTCCAATTTTGGGTACCCGTGCTCACTGTGGGGGTTCAGACTCCAGAGGGGCTCCTACAGCCCAAGCACATCTCATAGAGATATTCTCGCGGCGTGCAGTCCGATCCAACATATATCCTGCTGCGGCGTGCAGCCCGATCCACTACTAGTCAGCTAATATGCAGATACAGCCTCGCAGGCTCAAAAGTAGTTTTTGAAAACTCTTTTATCATTTTTCAGTTGGAAAACAGTAATATCAAGTTCCAGAGATTGGAATTAGCATAATAACAGAAATAGCTGCGGACTAGTAGAAAACTAGCATGTCTATATGATAAGACAATGATAATGATCCTCGCGGGATCCAATAACTGGCTCACGGCCCACAAGTATACTCAACCGCCCAAGAAGGGGGTTCCTCGGCTCAAGAGTGGCCATTATCACAATATATATATATATGCATCCATCCGAGAAGGAGGTTCGACGGCTCGAGAATAGCTAATAATACAGTATCAATAGGTCGGACTAATATATAGTCTCCAGTTCATGATCGACCCCGCACTCTCAAGAGTGTGCGTGTCTCGCCGCTATACAGCGTCACAAAGTGGTATACCGGGGTTTCGAACCCGCCGGTCATCACCCACATCTATTACTCACCTCAATACAGCGCGACGACTATTCCGCAATGCCCTTGCCACGAGAATCAAGCTCCGCACGCATAGAATCCGATCAAATACAGTAGAAATACAACAAATTAGGCCAATGGGATGACACCCAATCAATACAACTCAATTTACATCAAAATTCCCAAAGTTGTCAAAACCCGACTTTCGGTACGCTTATCGAAAAATCACGAAAGTCACATATTCGGAACCCTCATCTCAATACGAGTCTAAGCATATCAATTTTACCAAATTCGGACTCCATTTGCCCATTCAAAACCTTGATTTTCTAAAGTCCAAGCCTAGGGCTAAATCCTCCATAAATTACCCCAAATTCCTCCATTTTCATGATATAATTGCATAATATTACCAATACTAATCATAGTTTAAGTCCGTAGATGATTACCTGATGATTTCCTTGAATTTCTCTTCAAAATCGCCCAAATCGCCTCTAAAGCCGAGACCCAAAATGTGTGAAATGTTCTGAAATTTTTCTAACTCCTGATACACTTACTTACAGCGATTTTCGCTTCTGCGGAATATTTTCCGCTCCTACGCACCCGTATCCGCGACCAAAGGGTCGCTTCAGCGGTTCCAGGCCTAGCCGGCCATTTCCGCTTCTGCGAGCAAAGGGCCGCTTAAGCGGGCCCGCTTCTGCGAAGAAACTTCCGTTTCTGCGGAAACATCCGCCTCTGCGCACCATTGTCCGCTCTGCAGTCTCGCCCAAGCGGTCGAATGTCCGCTTCTGCAGACCATGCCCATTTTCTCCCCGTCCGCTTCTGCGATCACTGGCTCGCACCAGCGACCTCGCTTCAGCGGAATGGCTTCCGCTTCTGCGTAACAAGTCGCTCCTGCGCATTTCGTCCGCTTCTGCGGACACGCTCCTGCATCCAAAATTCCGCAGCAGCGGAAACAACAGAAGCAGGATCCCAACCTGCAATTCTTCCACAATTTCTCCCGTTTAACCATCCGAAATCACCCCGAGGCCCCCCGGACCTCATCCAAACATACCAACACATCTTAATACCTTATTCGAACTTGCTCCAATCCTCAAAACACGTCTAATAACACCAAAACCCATAATTCACATCAAATTCAAGCCTAAATTCCTTAAAACATTCCGAATTACACATTCGATCAAAAACCCGACCAAACGACGTCCGAATGACCTGAAATTTTGCAGGCACATCCAAAATCACCTAACGGAGCTACTGCCACTGTCGGAATTCCATTCCGACCCCCGGATCAAAATCTCACCTACCGTTCGGATTTCGCCAAAATTCAACCTTAGCCAATTCAAGCCTATTTCTACATCGGGCCTCCAAATTCGATTCCGATCGCTCCCCTAAGTCACAAATCACCTCCCGGAACTAACCGAATCATCAGAATCCGATTCCGAGCCCTCTAACCAAATAGTCAACTCCAGGTTGACTTTCCTTATTCAAGTTTCCTTCAAAAAGGCTATATGCCTCATTTTCAATCCAATTCACTCCTAACTCACCCGATAGGCTCTAACACCGATATAAAATCATCAAACATGCATTTACAACATAACGGGGTGGTAATTCCTGTGACGACGGGCCGGGTCGTCACATTCTCCCCCTCTTAAGCAAACGCTCGTCCTCGAGCGGGTCAAGAAACATACCCGAAGTCTCAAACAAGTGAGGATATCTGCTCCGCATCTCCCGCTCGATCTCCCAAGTGGCCTCCTCCACGGGTCGACCTCTCCACTGAACCTTAACTGATGCAATCTCCTTAGACCTCAATTTTCTCACCCGACGTCCCAAAATGGCAATAGGCTCCACATCATAGGATAGATCACCATCAAGCTGAATGGTACTGAAGTCTAATACATGAGACGGATCTCCAATGTACTTCCGGAGCATAGACACATGGAATACCGGATGAACGCTGGATAAGCCGGGCGGCAAGGCCAACTCATATGCCACCTCTCCAACTCTCCTAAGTATCTCAAAAGGACCAATGAACCTGGGACTCAACTTCCCTTTCTTCCCGAACCTCATGACACCCTTCATGGGTGAAACCTTCAACAATACTCTGTCACCAACCATGAAAGACCACCCATACAGAATCAAACTTCCTCGCCGTCCGAGGGAGTCCAGTAACAAAGTCCATAGTGATCCTCTCCCATTTCCACTCAGGAATAACAATACGCTGAAATACACCACCGGCCTCTGATGCTCGTACTTAACCTGCTGACAGTTGAGGCACCGTGCTACATGTCCGACAATGTCCATTTTCATCTTTCTCCACCAATAGTGCTGTTTCAAATCTTGATACATCTTCGCGGCTCCTGGATGGATAGAATACCGCGAGCTATGGGCCTCCTCCAGAATCAACTCACGAAGGCCATCAACATTGGGCACGCATATCCGGCCCCGCATCCTCAATACGCCGTCACTATCAATGGTGACATCTCTAGCATCATCATGCTGAACTCTGTCCCTAAGGACAGCCAAATGTGGATCATCATACTAGCGCTCACGAATACGATCATATAGAGATGACCGAGATACAACACAAGCCAATACCCTGCCGGGCTCCGAAATATCTAACCTCACTAGCCGATTGGCTAGCACTTGAACATCATAAGCAAATGGCCTCTCCTCAGCTGGAATATATGCCAAGCTCCCCATACTGACTGCCTTCCGGCTCAAAGCATCGGCCACCACATTGGCCTTCCCCGGATGATATAATATAGTAATGTCATAATCCTTCAACAACTCAAGCCATCTCCGCTGTCTCAAATTAAGGTCTTTCTGTTTGAACAAGTGCTGGAGACTACGATGGTCTCGGTATACACCTCACAAGACACGCCGTACAAATAGTGCCTCCAAATCTTCAATGCATGAACAATGGCGGCTAGCTCCAAGTCATAAACATGATAGTTCTTCTCATGTGGCTTCAACTGCCGAGAAGCATAAGCAATCACCTTACCTTCCTGCATCAACACACAACCTATCCCCACTCTCGAGGCATCACAATAAACGGTATATGAACCCGAAGCTCATGGCAATACTAACACTGGAGCTGTGGTCAAAGCTGTCTTGAGCTTCTGAAAGCTCCCCTCGCACTCATCCGACCACACGAATGGTGCACCCTTCTGGGTCAATTTAGTCAATGAAGAAGCAATGGATGAAAATCCCTGAACAAACCGGCGATAATATCCCGCCAAACCAAGAAAACTCCTGATCTCTGTAGCTGTGGACGGTCTAGGCCAACTCTGCACCGCCTCTATCTTTTTCTGATCAACCTGAATACCATCACGAGACACCACATGTCCCCGAAATGCTACGGACTCGAGCCAAAACTCGCACTTGGAGAATTTAGCATATAGCTTCTCCTCCTTCAATCTCTGCAACACAATACTCAAATGATGAGCATGCTCCTCCTGACTACGGGAGTAGACTAGAATGTCATCAATGAACACAATCACAAATGAATCCAAATAAGGCCTGAACACACTGTTCATCGGATGCATAAATGCTGCTGGGGCATTGGTCAGCCCAAACGACATCACAAGAAACTCATAATGACCATATCGGGTCCTGAATGCAGTCTTCATAATATCCGAGTCCCTGATCTTCAGCTGGTGATAGCCTGAACGAAGATCGATCTTAGAAAACACCCTCGCACCCTGTAACCGATCAAACAAATCATTTATGCGCGGTAGAGGGTACTTGTTCTTCACTGTCACTTTGTTCAATTGCCTATAATCAATACACATTCTCATGGAACCATCTTTCTTTTTAACAAATAATACCGGCGCACCCCACGGGGACACACTAGGACGGATGAAACCCTTATCCAGAAGTTCTTGAAGCTGCTCTTTTAGTTCTTTCAACTCGGCTGGTGCCATTCGATAAGGAGGAATGGATATGGGCCGAGTGCCCGGCACCAAGTCAATGCCAAAATCAATATCCCTGTCCGGCGGCATGCCCGGCAGGTCCGAGGGGAATACATCTGGGAAGTCCCTCACAACAGGTACAGAATCAATGCTAGGAGACTCAGCTCCCACATCTCTCACAAAAGCTAAGTATGATAAACACCCTTTTTCAACCATCTTCTGAGCGTTTAAGAACGAAATAACATGGCTAGGGACGAAATCGGCCGAACCCCGCCACTCAATCTGAGAAATACCAGGAATGGCCAACGTAACTGTCTTAGCATGACAGTCCAATATAGCATGGTACCGAGACAACCAATCCATACCCAATATAACATCAAAGTCCACCATCCCCAACAATAACAAATCTGCCTGGGTCTCCAGACCCCCAATAGATATAATACAGGATCTATAGACATGATCCACAACAATCGTATCACCCACGGGGTGGATACATGAACAGGTAAATCAAGACTACCACGAGTCGCACCCAAGTGATGTGCAAAATAAGAGGACACGTAAGAATATGTGGACCCCGGATCAAATAGAATGCAGGCATCTTCGTGACGTACGTAAATGATACTCGTAATCACAGCGATCGGAGGCAACCGTATCACGCCTGTCACGAAGTGCATAGAACCGTGCCTCGGCCTCCACCGGATCTCTCCTCGCCCCCGGGGCGTCCACGAGAAGACCGACCTCCACCTCTACTAGACCGAGATGGTGCCGAAGAGGAGGGCTGATCCCTCTGCTGAGTCCCGCCCCTACGTAGTCGAGGGCAATGTCTCCTCACGTGGCCAAACTCACCACACTCATAACATGCACCGGTGCCGGAGAAGCAGGTGCCGCACTCGGGCCGGGAGGGCACCAAGTGATGACCGACCCTGCTGAAACCCCCGTCGACCACGACTATAAGAACCTCCGCTCTGCTCTGGGCGGCCCGAACGAGAAGGTCTAGACGAGCGACCTCGGCTCCCCTGCCGGAAATGCCCTCTAGATGGAGCACCACCGAAACTCGCCAGAACCACGAGGCCTCTTGGCCTCCCGCTCTCTCTCTCTCGGCGACGATCCGCCTCAACGGAGCGTGCCATATCAGCAACCCGCTCAAACGATGATGACAGAACTCACTCGCTGGTCATCGAATACGGATAGAGTAGCTGAGGCCATCAATGAACCTCCCGATCCTCTCCCTATCGGTGGGGATCATCCATGTGGCATGCCTAGCCAACCGAGTGAATCTAAGCTCATACCGGGTCACAGACATGTCGCCCTGAATCAACCACTCGAACCGGCGACGTAGCTCCTCGCGACGAGACCGAGGTACATATTTCTCTAGAAAGAGAGTAGAGAACTGCTGCCATGTGAGAGGTGCTGCTCTAGCAGGCCTACGCCTCTCAAACTCCTCCCACCAATCAAATGCGGGACCAGTGAACCGAAATGTAGTAAATGAAACTCCGCTGGACTCAAGAATACCAGCCGTACGCAGCATCTTCTGACATTTATCCAAGAAACCCTGGGCATCCTCGCCCTCAACGCCACCGAAATGGGGTGGCTGAAGTCTACCAAATCTCTCAAGACGACGCTGCTCGTCCTCGGGCATAACCTCGAACCATATGCTCTGGAGCCGGAGCCGGTGCAGCCGGGAGGAACAACCGGTGCAACCACCGAGCGGGGACCGCTCTCTGGCGTCCGAAGTCCCCGAACAACCGGGTAAGGCGTGCGAGCTGCAGGGGTCCGTTGACCACCCCCCGACCGAGATGTCGCTACGTAGCGGTAGCTGAAACTACCTCGAGCCAAACCGGAACACACCGATAATATCCGAGCAAGCAGTCTCCCGAAGACCACGGATAGCAATAGATATAGTCCGGCCCTAAACTCGGGACTCGCCGGGGCATCAACCACCGGGGCCGCTCCGACTCGGTACAACGGGCGGGTCGACCGGCACCGCTCGCCCGCCCTACCTCTACCTCTAGCACGACCGCGCCCACGGCCTCTAACAGGTGGCAACGGAGGTCGTCCACCTCGTCCCGATGCTCGCGTTCTCGCCATCTGCGAGAGAATAGAATATAGAAGTTCAGTTCTCATAACAACAAGATCGCACGACAGAGTTCAAGAAAAGTGAAGTTTTCCTAAAGGTTCGCAGCCCCCCGAGGATAAGTACAGGCGTCCCCGTACCGATCCACAAGACTCTACTAACCGGCTCAAGACTCACGAGGCCTAGTAAACCTAGGCTCTGATACCAACTTGTCACGACCCCGAATCCGGTCGTGATGGCGCCCAGCACATTGCTAAGCTAGCCCGACCGATCGATAATATTAACGGAGCTAGAAGCTCTCTTTAGCCCATTTAAGCATATTAAATCACGAAGCAATAGCGATACAAATAACGAAAACAGGGAACCAAGTCCCATAATACATCAACTCCCATAGACCAAGGGTCAAGAGTCATGAGCCTCTACCGAACATGAGTGTATAAAGGTTTACAAGATACCAAGTGCGGAAAGAAAAGTCAATACAAAAATCAAGACAAGATAGAAGGAATATCGGGTCCCGTGGACTCTGCACCTACCTCGTATATCCCACAAATGTCGCTTCGCACGCTACCGGATCACCGCCGAGAGGTACCTCTGGATTCGCACACAAGGTGCAGGAGTAAAATGAGTACTCGCCGTACTCAGTGGTAATAAACAAGGTAAGACAGCGCAGATAAGAAATCCGCAATAAAGCACTATGTAAAACTATAATCAGCTACCCTATCATAGAATCAATATTCACTGTACCTGTACCAACAAATACCAATAAATAGCATAACAGCTAGCAGATGTAGTTAAATGCAATGCAATGCATGATATGACTGCTACGGCGCGTAGCCCGACTCCAATTTTGGGTACCCGTGCTCACTGTGGGGGTTCAGACTCCGAGGGCTCCTACAGCCCAAGCACATCTCATAGAGATATTCCTGCGGCGTGCAGTCCGATCCAACATATATCTCGCTGCGGTGCGCAGCCCGATCCACTACTAGTCAGCTAATATGCAGATACAGCCTCGCAGGCTCAAAAGTAGTTTTTGAAAACTCTTTTATCATTTTTCAGTTGGAAAACAGTAATATCAAGTTCTAGAGATTGGAATTAGCATAATAACAGAAATAGCTGCGGACTAGTAGAAAACTAGCATGTCTATATGATAAGACAATGATAATGATCCTCGCGGGATCCAATAACTGGCTCACGGCCCACAAGTATACTCAACCGCCCAAGAAGGGGGTTCCTCGGCTCAAGAGTGGCCATTATCACAATATATATATATATATGCATCCATCCGAGAAGGAGGTTCGACGGCTCGAGAATAGCTAATAATACAGTATCAATAGGTCGGACTAATATATAGTCTCCAGTTCATGATCGACCCCGCACTCTCAAGAGTGTGCGTGTCTCGCCGCTATACAACATCACAAAGTGGTATACCGGGGTTTCGAACCCGCTGGTCATCACCCACATCTATTACTCACCTCAATACAGCGCAACGACTACTCCGCAATGCCCTTGCCACGAGAATCAAGCTCCGCACGCATAGAATCCGATCAAATACAGTAGAAATACAACAAATTAGGCCAATGGGATGACACCCAATCAATACAACTCAATTTACATCAAAATTCCCAAAGTTGTCAAAACCCGACTTTCGGTACGCTTATCGAAAAATCACGAAAGTCACATATTCGGAACCCTCATCTCAATACGAGTCTAAGCATATCAATTTTACCAAATTCGGACTCCATTTGCCCATTCAAAACCTTGATTTTCTAAAGTCCAAGCCTAGGGCTAAATCCTCCATAAATTACCCCAAATTCCTCCATTTTCATGATATAATTGCATAATATTACCAATACTAATCATAGTTTAAGTCCGTAGATGATTACCTGGATGATTTCCCTTGAATTTCTCTTCAAAATCGCCCAAATCGCCTCTAAAGCCGAGACCCAAAATGTGTGAAATGTTCTGAAATTTTTCTAACTTCGGATACACTTAACTCACAGCGATTTTCGCTTCCGCGGAATATTTTCCGCTCCTATGCACCCGTATCCGCGACCAAGCGGTCGCTCAACGGTTCCAGGCCTTGCCGGCCATTTCCGCTTCCGCGAGCATAGGGCCGCTTAGCCGGGCCCGCTTCGCGAAGAAACTTCCGTCTCGCGGAAACATCCGCCTCTCGCGCACCATTGTCCGCTTCTGCGGTCTCGCCCAAGCGGTCGAGTGTCCGCTTCTGCGGACCATGCCCATTTTCTCCCCGTCCGCTTCTGCGATCACTGGCTCGCACCAGCGACCTCGCTTCAGCGGAATGGCTTCCGCTTCTGCGTAACAAGTCGCTCCTGCGTATCTCGTCCGCTTCTGCGGACACGCTCCTGCGTCCAAAATTCCGCAGGAGCGGAAACAACAGAAGCAGGATCCCAACCTGCAATTCTTCCACAATTTCTCCCGTTTAACCATCCGAAATCACCCCGAGGCCCCCCGGACCTCATCCAAACATACCAACACATCTTAATACCTTATTCGAACTTGCTCCAATCCTCAAAACACGTCTAATAACACCAAAACCCATAATTCACATCAAATTCAAGCCTAAATTCCTTAAAACATTCCGAATTACACATTCGATCAAAAACCCGACCAAACGACGTCCGAATGACCTGAAATTTTGCAGGAACATCCAAAATCACCTAACGAAGCTACTGCCACTGTCGGAATTCCATTCCGACCCCCGGATCAAAATCTCACCTACCGTTCGGATTTCGCCAAAATTCAACCTTAGCCAATTCAAGCCTATTTCTACATCGGGCCTCCAAATTCGATTCCGATCGCTCCCCTAAGTCACAAATCACCTCCCGGAACTAACCGAATCATCAGAATTCGATTCCGAGCCCTCTAACCAAATAGTCAACTCCAGGTTGACTTTCCTTATTCAAGTTTCCTTCAAAAAGGCTATATGCCTCATTTTCAATCCAATTCACTCCTAACTCACCCGATAGGCTCTAACACCGATATAAAATCATCAAACATGCATTTACAACATAACGGGGTGATAATTCTCGTGACGACGGGCCGGGTCGTCACATTCTCCCCCTCTTAAGCAAACGCTCGTCCTCGAGCGGGTCAAGAAACATACCTGAAGTCTCAAACAAGTGAGGATATCTGCTCCGCATCTCCCGCTCGATCGCCCAAGTGGCCTCCTCCACGGGTCGACCTCTCCACTGAACCTTAACTGATGCAATCTCCTTAGACCTTAATTTTCTCACCTGACGTCCCAAAATGGCAATAGGCTCCACATCATAGGATAGATCACCATCAAGCTGAATGGTGCTGAAATCTAATACATGAGACGGATCTCCAATGTACTTCCGGAGCATAGACACATGGAATACTGGATGAACGCTGGATAAGCCGGGCGGCAAGGCCAACTCATATGCCACCTCTCCAACTCTCCTAAGTATCTCAAAAGGACCAATGTACCTGGGACTCAACTTTCCTTTCTTCCCAAACCTCATGACACCCTTCATAGGTGAGCTGACTTGGTCAGTCTATCCACAATCACCCATACAGACTCAAACTTCCTCGCCGTCCGAGGGAGTCCAGTAACAAAGTCCATAGTGATCCTCTCCCATTTCCACTCAGGAATATCAATGCGCTGAAATACACCACCGGGCCTCTGATGCTCGTACTTAACCTGCTGACAGTTGAGGCACCGTGCTACATGTCTGACAATGTCCGTTTTCATCTTTCTCCACCAATAGTTTCGTTTCAAATCTTGATACATCTTCGCGGCTCCTGGATTGATAGAATACCGTGAGCTATGGGCCTCCTCCAGAATCAACTCGCGAAGGCCATCAACATTGGGCACACATATCCGGCCCTGCATCCTCAATACGCCGTCACTATCAATGGTGACATCTCTAGCATCATCATGCTGAACTCTGTCCCTCGGGACAGCCAAATGTGGATCATCATACTGGCGCTCACGAATACGATCATATAGAGATGACCGAGATACAACACAAGCCAATACCCTGCTGGGCTCCGAAATATCTAACCTCACTAGCCGATTGGCTTGCACCTGAACATCATAAGCAAATGGCCTCTCCTCAGCCGGAATATATGCCAAGCTCCCCATACTGACCGCCTTCCGGCTCAAAGCATCGGCCACCACATTGTCCTTCCCCGGATGATATAATATAGTAATGTCATAATCCTTCAGCAACTCAAGCCATCTCCGCTGTCTCAAATTAAGGTCTTTCTGTTTGAACAAGTGCTGGAGACTACGATGGTCGGTATACACCTCACAAGACACGCCGTACAAATAGTGCCTCCAAATCTTCAATGCATGAACAATGGCGGCTAGCTCCAAGTCATAAACATGATAGTTCTTCTCATGTGGCTTCAACTGCCGAGAAGCATAAGCAATCACCTTACCTTCCTGCATCAACACACAACCTATCCCCACTCTCGAGGCATCACAATAAACGGTATATGAACCCGAAGTTGATGGCAATACTAACACTGGAGTTGTGGTCAAAGCTGTCTTGAGCTTCTGAAAGCTCTCCTCGCACTCATCCGACCACACGAATGGTGCACCCTTCTGGGTCAATTTAGTCAATGAAGAAGCAATGGATGAAAATCCCTGAACAAACCGGCGATAATACCCCGCCAAGCCAAGAAAACTCCTGATCTCTGTAGCTGAGGACGGTCTAGGCCAACTCCGCACCGCCTCTATCTTTTTCTGATCAACCTGAATACCATCACGAGACACCACATGTCCCAGAAATGCTACGGACTCGAGCCAAAACTCGCACTTGGAGAATTTAGCATATAGCTTCTCCTCCCTCAATCTCTGCAACACAATACTCAAATGCTGAGCATGCTCCTCCTGACTACGGGAGTAGACTATAATGTCATCAATGAACACAATCACAAATGAATCCAAATAAGGCCCGAACACACTGTTCATCAGATGCATAAATGCTGCTGGGGCGTTGGTCAGCCCAAACGACATCACAAGAAACTCATAATGACCATATCGGGTCCCGAATGCAGTCTTCATAATATCCGAGTCCCTGATCTTCAGCTGATGATAGCCTGAACGAAGATCGATCTTAGAAAACACCCTCGCACCCTGTAACTGATCAAACAAATCATCTATGCGCGGTAGAGGGTACTTGTTCTTCACTGTCACTTTGTTCAATTGCCTATAATCAATACACATTCTCATGGAACCATTTTTCTTTTTAACAAATAATACCGGCGCACCCCACGGAGACACACTAGGACGGATGAAACCCTTATCCAGAAGTTCTTGAAGCTGCTCTTTTAGTTCTTTCAACTCGGCTGGTGCCATTCGATAAGGAGGAATGGATATGGGCTGAGTGCCCGGCACCAAGTCAATGCCAAAATCAATATCCCTGTCCGGCGGCATGCCCGGCAGGTCTGAGGGGAATACATCTGGGAAGTCCCTCACAACAGGTACAGAATCAATGCTAGGAGACTCAGCTCCCACATCTCTCACAAAAGCTAAGTACGATAAACACCCTTTTTCAACCATCTTCTGAGCTTTTAAGAACGAAATAACATGGCTAGGGACGAAATCGGCCGAACCCCGCCACTCAATCTGAGAAATACCAGGAATGGCCAACGTAACTGTCTTAGCATGACAGTCCAATATAGCATGGTACCGAGACAACCAATCCATACCCAATATAACATCAAAGTCCACCATCCCCAACAATAACAAATCTGCCTGGGTCTCCAGACCCCCAATAGATATAACACAGGATCTATAGACATGATCCACAACGATCGTATCGCCCACGGGGGTGGATACATGAACAGGTAAATCAAGACTACCACGGGTCGCACCCAAGTGATGTGCAAAATAAGAGGACACGTAAGAATATGTGGATCCTGGATCAAATAGAACAGAGGCATCTCTGTGACAGACAGAAATGATACCTGTAATCACTACATCGGAGGCAACTGCATCACGCCTGTCAGGAAGTGCATAGAACCGTGCCTGGCCTCCACCGGATCTCTCCTCGCCCCTGGGGCGACCACGAGAAGACTGACCTCCACCTCTACTAGACTGAGATGGTGCTGAAGAGGAGGGCTGATCCCTCTGCTGAGTCCTGCCCCTACGTAGTCGAGGGCAATGTCTCCTCATGTGGCCAAACTCACCACACTCATAACATGCACCTGGTGCTGGAGAAGTAGGTGCCGCACTCTGGGCTGGGAGGGCACTAAGTGATGACTGACCCTGCTGAAACCCCTGTCGACCACGACCATAAGAACCTCCGCTCTGCTCTGGGCGGCCTGAATGAGAAGGTCTAGATGAGCGACCTCCGCTCTGCTGGAAATGCCCTCTAGATGGAGCACCACTGAAACTAACAAAACCACGAGGCCTCTTGGCCTCCCGCTCCTCTCTCTCTCGGCGACGATCCGCCTCAATGGAGCGTGCCATATCAGCAACCTGCTCAAACGATGATGACAGAACTCGCTCGCTGGTCATAAGAATACGGATAGAGTAGTTGAGGCCATCAATGAACCTCCTGATCCTCTCCCTATCAGTGGGGATCATCCATGTGGCATGCCTAGCCAACCGAGTGAATCTAAGCTCATACTGGGTCACAGACATGTCGCCCTGAATCAACCACTCGAACCGGCGACGTAGCTCCTCGCGACGAGACCGAGGTACATATTTCTCTAGAAAGAGAGTAGAGAACTGCTGCCATGTGAGAGGTGCTGCTCTTGCAGGCCTACGCCTCTCAAACTCCTCCCACCAATCAAATGCGGGACCAGTGAACTGAAATGTAGTAAATGAAACTCCGCCGGACTCAAGAATACCAGCCGTACGCAGCATCTTCTGACACTTATCCAAGAAACCCTGGGCATCCTCGCCCTCAACGCCACTGAAATGGGGTGGCTGAAGTCTACCAAATCTCTCAAGACGACGCTCGTCGTCATCGGGCATAACCTGAACCATATGCTCTGGAGCTGGAGCTGGTGCAGCTGGAGGAATAACCGGTGCAACCACCTGAGCGGGGACTGCCTCTGGCGTCTGAAGTCGCTGAACAACCGGGTAAGGTGTGCGAGCTGCAGGGGTCTGCTGACCACCCCCTGACTGAGATGTCGCTACAGTAGTTCAAGAAAAGTGAAGTTTTCCTAAAGGTTTGCAGCCTCCCGAGGATAAGTACAGCCGTCCCCGTACCGATCCACAAGACTCTACTAACCGGCTCAAGACTCGTGAGGCCTAGTAAACCTAGGCTCCGATACCAACTTGTCACGACCCCAAATCCGGTCGTGATGGCGCCCAGCACACTGCTAAGCCAGCCTGACCAATCAATATAAATAACGGAGCTAGAAGCTCTCTTTTAGCCCATTTAAGCATATTAAATCACGAAGCAATAGCGATACAAATAACGAAAACAGGGAACCAAGTCCCATAATACATCAACTCCCATAGACCAAGGGTCAAGAGTCATGAGCCTCTACTGAACATGAGTGTATAAAGGTTTACAAGATACCAAGTGCGGAAAGAAAAGTCAATACAAAAATCAAGACAGTAAGAAGGAATATCGGGTCCTGCGGACTCTGCAGCTACCTCGTATATCCCACAAACGTCGCCTCGCACAGCTACTGGATCACTGCTGAGAGGTACCTGGATCTGCACACAAGGTGCAGGGAGTAAAATGAGTACTGCCAGACTCGGTGGTAATAAACAAGGGTAAGACAACGCAGATAAGAAATCCGCAATAAAGCACTATGTAAAGCTATAATCAGCTACCCTGTCATAGAATCAATCTTCACTGTACCTGTACCAACAAATACCAATAAATAGCATAACAGCTAGCAGATGTAGCTAAATGCAATGCAATGCATGATATGACCGCTACGGCGCGTAGCCCGACTCCAATTTTGGGTACCCGTGCTCACTGTGGGGGTTCAGACTCCAGAGGGGCTCCTACAGCCCAAGCACATCTCATAGAGATATTCTCGCGGCGTGCAGTCCGATCCAACATATATCCTGCTGCGGCGTGCAGCCCGATCCACTACTAGTCAGCTAATATGCAGATACAGCCTCGCAGGCTCAAAAGTAGTTTTTGAAAACTGCTTTATCATTTTTCAGTTGGAAAACAGTAATATCAAGTTCCAGAGATTGGAATTAGCATAATAACAGAAATAGCTGCGGACTAGTAGAAAACTAGCATGTCTATATGATAAGACAATGATAATGATCCTCGCGGGATCCAATAACTGGCTCACGGCCCACAAGTATACTCAACCGCCCAAGAAGGGGGTTCCTCGGCTCAAGAGTGGCCATTATCACAATATATATATATGCATCCATCCGAGAAGGAGGTTCGACGGCTCGAGAATAGCTAATAATACAGTATCAATAGGTCGGACTAATATATAGTCTCCAGTTCATGATCGACCCCGCACTCTCAAGAGTGTGCGTGTCTCGCCGCTATACAGCGTCACAAAGTGGTATACCGGGGTTTCGAACCCGCTGGTCATCACCCACATCTATTACTCACCTCAATACAGCGCGACGACTATTCCGCAATGCCCTTTCCACGAGAATCAAGCTCCACACGCGTAAAATCTGATCAAATACAGTAGAAATACAACAAATTAGGCCAATGGGATGACACCCAATCAATACAACTCAATTTACATCAAAATTCCCAAAGTTGTCAAAACCCGACTTTCGGTACGCTTATCGAAAAATCACGAAAGTCACATATTCGGAACCCTCATCTCAATACGAGTCTAAGCATATCAATTTTACCAAATTCGGACTCCATTTGCCCATTCAAAACCTTGATTTTCTAAAGTCCAAGCCTAGGGCTAAATCCTCCATAAATTACCCCAAATTCCTCCATTTTCATGATATAATTGCATAATATTACCAATACTAATCATAGTTTAAGTCCGTAGATGATTACCTGATGATTTCCCTTGAATTTCTCTTCAAAATCGCCCAAATCGCCTCTAAAGCCGAGACCCAAAATGTGTGAAATGTTCTGAAATTTTTCTAACTTCGGATACACTTACTTACAGCGATTTTCGCTTCTGCGGAATATTTTCCGCTCCTATGCACCCGTATCCGCGACCAAAGGGTCGCTTCAGCGGTTCCAGGCCTAGCCGGCCATTTCCGCTTCTGCGAGCAAAGGGCCGCTTAAGCGGGCCCGCTTCTGCGAAGAAACTTCCGTTTCTGCGGAAACATCCGCCTCTCCACACCATTGTCCGCTTCTGCGGTCTCGCCCAAGCGGTCGAGTGTCCGCTTCTGCGGACCATGCCCATTTTCTCCCCGTCCGCTTCTGCGATCACTGGCTCGCACCAGCGACCTCGCTTCAGCGGAATGGCTTCCGCTTCTGCGTAACAAGTCGCTCCTGCGCATCTCGTCCGCTTCTACGGACACGCTCCTGCGTCCAAAATTCCGCAGGAGCGGAAACAACAGAAGCAGGATCCCAACCTGCAATTCTTCCACAATTTCTCCCGTTTAACCATCCGAAATCACCCCGAGGCCCCGGGACCTCATCCAAACATACCAACACATCTTAATACCTTATTCGAACTTGCTCCAATCCTCAAAACACGTCTAATAAAACCAAAACCCATAATTCACATCAAATTCAAGCCTAAATTCTTTAAAACATTCTGAATTACACATTCGATCAAAAACCCGACCAAACGACGTCCGAATGACCTGAAATTTTGCAGACATATCCAAAATCACATAACGAAGCTACTGCCACTGTCGGAATTCCATTCCGACCCCCGGATCAAAATCTCACCTACCGTTCAGATTTCGCCAAAATTCAACCTTAGCCAATTCAAGCCTATTTCTACACCGGGCCTCCAAATTCGATTCCGATCGCTCCCCTAAGTCACAAATCACCTCCCGGAACTAACCGAATCATCAGAATTCGATTCCGAGCCCTCTAACCAAATAGTCAACTCCAGGTTGACTTTCCTTATTCAAGTTTCCTTCAAAAAGGCTATATGCCTCATTTTCAATCCAATTCACTCCTAACTCACCCGATAGGCTCTAACACCGATATAAAATCATCAAACATGCATTTACAACATAACGGGGTGATAATTCTCGTGACGACGGGCCGGGTCGTCACACGGTCCTTCCGAATCTAAAGATTTATAACAATTATTTGAGGGCCCCGTGCATTCTTGCCTTATAACGAGGCTCATCTCATTGTATTTTAAAGGTCAAACCCATAGTGTACTATGTTTTCTATCATTGTTTTTGCTTTATTCTAAATAACTACTAATGATGTCTAATTACATTTTTTTCATTGATATTCCATTCATATCCAGGCCATTGCGTGTTTTGGGCTTGGAAATCGGACTAACATGAAATGCACAGTGGTGCATAGGGCTAATTAAAGTCCTAATTAGTATTTATACATTCGTCTCTCGCAGGCACATAGGCCATAGTGATTGGATCTGGGTTTCTTTACATGATCATGCCCAAATCATTAATAAATCAACAACATGTTAAAACGTTTTTATTGAGCTAATTATATGTAAACAAGTATTGTACCTTCAATATAAGAAATTTACTAGAAAAACATTAACACTAATTTTTATTTGTATATTACTGTTTAGATACTCAAATTAACTAAAGCCTGATTTACATATTTATATCAGTCGGGGTATTTACTTATTCAGGCGCATAACTACTTTGTTATTTTGTTTAATTGGAAAACATTAATCTAACTCTTCAACGAATATATTCAAATTGTAACCTGAGTATCATTCATACTTAAATTCCTGTTTTACACCTTACTACTGAGCTTTGACATGAGTTTAAAAATCAAGCTAGTTTAAACAACTCAGGATCATTAACGAAATTTAAATCTAATTAACTCATTACTTTTTAAATTATCTAATGTTGACACAGAACTTAAAATTACAAAAGTATTTCAATTATTTGTATTACATTTCTGGTCTAACGACAGATGAAGATTAAAAAAAATCGATTCACTAGGCATTAATCAGTTTATAATCTATAATCTAGTAACTTATTTTCTACTAATCTACTTTATGTGATTTCTACATGAGTATCTAAACTAACTACTCTACAAAATTATTAGTTCATGTCCGGAATTAATACAATCCATTGTCCAAATTATACATACAATCCTTACAAATTACATGTAAATCTACAACATTCTATATCTATAACACAAACAGAATTAAAACTAACAAAAAAACTACTAATAGTTTTATATCTCCATGAAATTCTGGTTACATCCTCGAAGATTAGAAGTGTACCTGGAGTGATGACAATAGAAGAAGGAAAAGAGGCAATCAACAGTGGTAACAACAGTAGCAGTAGAACAACAACTAGCAGCAGTAGACAACAACAACAGCAGTAAACAACAACCAGCAGCAGCAAAAACAACAACTAGCAGCAGTAGACAACAACCAGCAACAGAACAAAACAGAGATAGATGCAAGAACCAACACAAAATCTGGCCAACCCTCAATGAAACAGTAACAAGCACACTTAGGAAATTTTCCTTCCTATCTCTCTGTATGTCTCTGTTTTTCTCTTCTCTCACAGGCTCTTACAGTGTTTATGAGTGTATATCAGTATATACTCGGTGTATTTTCTCTATTCAACTTGATGCTCTCAATTTTCAGAATGTATTCAAAGCTTAAGGCTTTTTCTTTTTTAGACCTCTCTCTGTTAGTCTCCTCCTCTGTTAGTACTTTGTGAGTGTCTATGTCTTCTTATAGCCTTCAAACTCAACACAAGCCTATTTTTTTATTTGTTTCAGATCTATCTAACCCCTGTTATTCCCCTTTTTAGTTGTCTAAGTATGATTTCAACTATTTAAAACTCTAAAGTGCAGAAAAATGGCAGAAAATCCTGCTGTCCAGCAAGTCTTAATACTCTTCCCATGTGCATTGCATATTAAACTAGGACTAATTCCTGGCCTTCACTACTTTGTGTTCCTGATATAGCATAATTCAACATGCCCTAATGATTCATATATGCTCAAAGTAACATTCCACTAATTCTGAAATTCTATAACTAAATTTAATTCATCTTAAACCTCTAACAACTATATCCAATCTCACAACTTACTCAGAATCTAAAATCAAACAACCAAATGATCCCACAAAATAGAAATCCTCAAATCAATTTTATTCTAATACTAATGACCCAGTGACCCACTGCCCGAGATTTCAAACAACAACTTCGCGAATTTATACGACGACGTTCGTTAAATCGATCACAACATGTATAATCTATAACTAATCGATCAGTCATGTTCAAACATATCTCGGCCAATGCCGGACAAATATGAAGCTAACTATTCGACGACGCTAATCGACGCGAATACGTATTCTATGATTAACATATTCACCCAAACAAATCAGAAACAACAAATGACCAAATAAAAGGCCGGATGAAGAAGAAGAAAGAAAAGTTAAAATTAAACAAATGAACAACTACAACTAAACAAAGAGTAAAACAGTAACAAGAAATCAAATACCTTAAGAAAGGAATCGGAATTCGAACGGATATGGGCCAATTCGGACTCGAGTTGGCATTTCTGGAGTCGAAAGGACTCTAATTGGAACGTTTTCAAATGAAAACGTCCCAATTAAAGTCTATTAGACTTCCATTGGCGAAATTCCCTAATTTTGAATATTAGGGTTCTTGGGCTCGGATTTGGGGTTCGAGTATTTCCGGTCAGATTCGAGTGAAACTAAGGGTGGTAAGTGTGTAAGGGAGGTCACATGAGTGTTCGGGGTGAGTTTGGAGTGGTTTGGCGTGGTTTTGGTTTTAACTCGAATCTTCGATTGAAGATTCGAGACATTCGGGGATGATTCGAGGTTAACAGACCACGGATTCATGTAGAAGGGGTTTAGGGGGAGCTATGGTGTTAATTTAGGGTGGTTTGGCCTATCGGAACCGCTGTGAGGCGATTTCCGGTAGGCGGAGCACGGTGGTGGACGACGGAGTCTCAGCTCGTCTCTAAGAGAGACGATGAAGGTGGGGGTCTGGCTTAAGGGGGGGCTGGGTAGGTTTTTTGGCATATATAGTGGGGCTGGGATTTAATCCTGGCCGTTTGATCAAATGAGATCAACGACCTGGATCTTCTCACTTATCCAAACGATGTCGTTTGTGTGTCTGTGAGGGACTGGGTTGGTCCGGACCTGGATCGGGTTACCCAGAACGGGTAAGGGCGAAGCGATCTCCACCGTTGGATTGGAGATGGCTCTACGGTCGAGATCTACCAGTGCCAGAACGACGTAGCTTCAATGCCCTGCTACGTCGTTTCATGAGTCTTAGAGACTCATTGAACGGACCGGGCGGAACAAACCATTTGGGCCTGGAGAACTTGCATTTTTAGCCTCTTGCTTCATCAATACTCACTTTAAATAAAAGCCATTCTAAAAACAAAATTGAGTAATAAAAATATGCTTCATTAGTTCAATGTAAAATCAACCAATTGACAAAGAACACAAATGCACACATTTTTTTTCTTTTTGTGATTAATTATTTACTTAGACAAATAAGTATGAGCACTCGAATGCAAAAATTCACAAAAATATACAAAAATGCACACAATAAAGCAAACCATTTTGTTTTGATTTCATTTGGGAGTAGTTCGCGTGGGGTAAAAATTACGTGCTCACAGACTTTATTTGGAAAGTCGAAAATTTCCTCGATTTGGGATTTAAATAAATCGGTGACTTGGGACACCATAATTTATTCCAAGTGGCGACTCTGAAATAAATAAATAATCACATTTCGAATATTGTCACTTAAATTGGAAAAACTCCCTTATGCATTATCCTTCGGGGTAAGTGTGCAAAAAGGAGGTGTGACAGCTCTGGCGACTCTGCTGGGGAAACAAACCCAGAACAAGTGGTTCATGGTTTAAGAATTCGAGCTTTGAATAATTGTTATATTTGGCTTATTTATTATCTGATTTTATTATATGTTTGTCTTAATGTGCTAAATGTTGCTTCTACCGCTTTGATATTTATTGAATTGTATATAAATTGTGCCGATACCCACTTTCTCCTCCGAGTCTCTTTAAAATTTAATATCGGGCATTTGCTGGACATAGCCCATCTTTCTTAAGATAGCTGAGGTGCTTGGAACCCGGTGAAGGATTTAGTCACACATGTTTAGGCGGGGAGTACTGTCAATTAAGTCGGAAAGCCATGCTACCGGTGCACTAACCCTCCTCGACTCGAGTTGTCCGCTCGAGTAAAGCTAGTTTAGATACTTTTTCCAACAGAATGTTAACCTAGAATAACAAAACCTCATGCCGGATCCCTAGTAGGAATGTTTGTTTGCATTGTGTGCATATTGACTTAGGAGGCTCAACACAGGGGTTGGGTCTGTCTAGGACAGGTGTACCTGAAACAAAAGACCAACTTGATGCATCTTGTTTGTGCATTTATTTGTTTCGGACCTGCATGCTGACCGGCTTATTATTAAAAAAAGGGATTGGTTTTGAAGCAAAGGAAAATACCAGTATATAGGGTTAAGGGTTTTTAAACACATGTTTCGAAAATTCCCAAATAATACCAAAACTCTGGTTATTTTCTTTTATAAAAAAATAAAGCTGGAAAAGAGTTTCTTTTGTTTAAAATGATATAGTTCGTTTTACTAAACTACGCTGGTTTGATTCTCACCGGATGTGAGATACGTAGGCAACCCTCGTCGGGTCCAACCTCCTCTTTCGTAAAAATAGCCAAAAAATATCAAAATTTTAATTCTAGTCATAAATAAGTTGGGGGTACCGCCTTTGTCAAATATAGTCGAATATTCCCAAAAGGGACGCTGGAAGACTGACTTTGCATAAATGGCCACCTTAGGTCATGTTTTTAGAGCCTTAAAATCTTCGCCCCTGGGGTGCTGAAAGGCCGTGTTTGCAAAATCAGGTCTTTTTATTCTAGTTAAAAAATAAATAAATAAATAAATAAAATAAAAAAGGAGTCATTTTAATTTGTGAATTCCGTTTGGATTTTTGGTGAAAATAAGTCGAACCAGCTTCATCAGTTTATTAAACAGTTCTTGCCGAAATAACCTTAAAATATCTTTCAGTTGTTGAAAGGCTATTTTCGTAAAAGAATGGACAAATTTGTAAAATAAACCTTCCTGGCCTCAAAATTCATGTGAAATTGAGAATGGGCAACATTTGCAAAAATAGCTATTTGGTTAAAATTGGCATATAGAGGAAGGAATCTATCGGTTTGTTTTTGAATTTGTAATTCTTTTGATTAGAGTATGTGTGTTGCTTGATTTTTCGAGTCTGTAGGTCGTCTTTTCGTCAAAGTCTGTTAGTTTGATCAAGTTTTTGAACCTTTCTTTTAGAATCAATATTTATTTTTATTATGAGAAACTAAAAAAAATTGTTTCATTGTTGTTTGTCTTTTATCTAATGAACTACGCTTGGTCTGATTCATGCGGAGCCGTGATACATAGGCAATCTTCATCAGATTCGACCATAGCCACAAATAAATATAAAATAAAAATTCAAAAAAAAAAAGAGAAAGAAAGAAAAGAGAAGAAAGAAAAGAAAAGGGGAGCGCAAAGAGAAGCCGGAATGACACATGCAACCGATGCAAACATGTAGAAACCCACTTAAGTGCATAGGTGCATCACACGTGACATTACCTATCTATTATTGGTTTTAAACTCACCGTTTGTTTGTTGCTGAATCCAGGTTTTTAGAAAGGTAGTTGGGTTTTGTGGTAGCCTGGCCTCCCATTCATACTTTACGAGGTCAAAAGGAAGTGTTCAGTTGCCCCTTACCAAGTCAAGAGGAAGTGTTCACACATACTTCACGAGAGCAAAGGGAAGTGTAGAGATGTCTTCAGAAATTCCTTTGCCAACAATTCCCATTTCAGAAGAAAGTTCAATCTTGGCCATTCCAACTTCCGAGTCAGCAAATGTTGAAGAAAATTGGATCTTACGTCGTCACATGTTGGAAATGTTGGGCGACTGGAACAATGGAAAAGAGCCTCCAAGTGTAATCCCCGAATTCCCCGAGCTGTTCGCTAGGACAAGTGGGACTTCCAACGTCCCCATAAGTTATCCAACTACCCCATTCGGGTATCCCACTATTTTAACTCTCTCTGCTGGATCACCCTCCGTTTCTTATCCCTGGATGTCAACAACAGATATGGCTACAAACATGTCCACCGCACCACCTTGTCCAATTGCAGCACAACCTACTATACACATGCCTAATTTTGATTCATCCTCATTCACATTCCAAGCACCATCCCTCTCGCTGGAACCAACTCGGTTTTCCACCAATGCTCACCCTCAGCAACCTATTTGTGAGGTTACGTCTGGGCAAAACCAAAACCCCAAAGCTTCTGAACAAGATGAAATGGCAAGAAGAATGAGGAGCCTTGAGCAAAGCTTGAAAAATATGCAAGGCTTAAGCGGGCAGAAAAGTGTCTCCTATACCGATCTATGCATATTCCCTCATGTGCACCTGCCCGTAGGTTTCAAAACACAAAAGTTTGAGAAATATGATGGGCATGGTGATCCCATTGCTTATCTCAAAGAGTAGTGCAACCAATTACATGGGGCTGGCGGCGAAGAAAAACAGTTGATGGCATACTTCGGAGAAAGCTTGGTGAGTGTAGCCTCAGAGTGATACATGGATCATGACATATCTCGATGATTTTGTAAAGCAGTTTTAGTATAACATTGACATCGCGCCAGACAGGAATTCCTCATCAAACTTGAAGAAGAAGCCCTCAGAAAGCTTCAAAGAATACACTATCAAATGGCACGAGCAAGCATCCAGGGTGAAACCCCCCATAGACGAAATAGAAATGGTCACTACTTTCCTCCAAGCTCAAGAACTAGACTATTTCAAGAACATGATGTCAGCAATGGGAAAACCTTTCGCAGAGGCGATCATGATCGGAGAAATGGTAGAGAATGGTTTAAAGACGTGAAGAATTTGAGTCAGGTGTCCATTCGAGCGACCTCCCAAGCCATCCAAAGAGGGTCTAGAGGAATAGCAAAAGGTAGGACGAAAGAGAAAACGTCCATGGCAACTTCGGGTGATAGAAGACACCACGCTCCTAGACCCATCTTTTCAGAAAGAAGCCCTCAGCATTATTACCCTACTCAGGAAATGTCCTATATTCCTCAACCGTATGCGGTCATGAATGCTCAACCTTCTGCACGACCGCAGCAACATGCCAATAGAAACCAAGCTTTATTTCCAATAAATCAGCCTCCCCACCAGAACCACTATAACCCTCGACCTCCGCAGAATAACTTTCGTCCTTGGGAACCACCCAAGAGACCAAACTTTACCCCAATTGGTGAATCTTACCCTAGTCTATTCCCAAAACTTGTCCAAGTGGGTCTACTGCAGCCGGTTCCTCGGAATAGACCAAACCTGGCATCACCTGCCTACAAAGCTGGCGTCAGGTGTGCATACCATTCAGGGGTAGAGGGCCATCATACTAATGATTGTTGGAATCTGAAACAAGCAGTGGAGAATTTAATAGAGCAAGGAAAAATTGTGTTGAAGGATGAGGATGTCCCAAATGTGACCGATAATCCGCTACCCATTCACAACAACAGGCCGATAATCGGGATGATTTGTGAAGATAAAGAATTTGATCCAGCGCTTAAGGCCATACTTGCTATTGCTGATGCGGAAAGGGAGCCCAAGGCTGCCCCGAAAGATGAGAAAAGGGAAAAGAAGAGTAAAATTATCGAGATAGAACCGGAAAAGGAAATTGATGCACCTAAGAAAGCCTATGTGGTACGGGGGACAATTAAACCACCCCAAGTGAATGAGCAAGTGGTTGTTGGATGCATACCACAGAAGATTAAGGACCGTAAAGAGGAAGATAATGGGGATTTCATGACTAAAGAGAGTGAGGGAAAACATGGGGCAAGGCTTTGCGAAACCCACATGGTCGAGCCAGGGGAAGGGACTAGCACCGCTGAGATGCTCTACATGGGACCAGACGCTAAACTCCAAAACTGGAAGGCTATGCCCTTCCCGATCAGACGGGAGTCCTAGTAGACTTGTCCTGCTGCATTTTTCTGCCGCCCGAGTTATTTCAGGGTGTAACTCGGATGTTTATTTTAATTTTCTGTCTTTAAAATTCTAGAATGTAAACCGTGTTTATCCTTCCAATGCCAAGAAGTGAAATTAATATTTCATCGTCCATTTCCTTTTTATTCTTTTTGATTTTTGTTAGTTTTCTCTTTCTCTTCTCTTTAGTTCAAATAATGCAACATTAAATAACATGACATACTTGCAGGCTTCATGCCTAGATCCCAAAACGCTGTTAGACTTCAGAATAATGAATTAAGAGTCGAAATGCACAAAAAGGTTACTTTGAGGAAATGAAACAAAGAATTGGAATAACTGAAGGAAAATTGGTTCACGTACAAAAGGGTGTGCTATACTCAGGGAATACTCGGGTAGTTGTAACAAAGAATGGCCCATGCTTACAACAAGAAAGTGCGGCCCAGGAATATCGAAATAGGACAACTGGAGTTAAGGCGCATTCCTCCTCATCACTAGAAAGCAAAAGAAAAAATCACTCCTAATTGCAAGGGTTCATACATCATCTGGAAAATATCACTGAGAGGAACATTGTATCTGGGAGACATTGAAGGAAATGATCTTGAAACAACAGTCAATCCAGATGTAGTAAAAATGTACTATGTCAAGACCTCCTGCGACTATGGCTTTTGTATAATTGAGATGACGAAGGCTTTCTTTCTCGCTACCCTAAATACTATCAATCCTTTGTAAACCCTTTGAGCCAGTTATGCATTTTGTTCACCCTCTTTGGAACCCGAAAGTACAAAAAAAAAGAAGTATATATATATATATATAACAAAAATTATTGACCCGAACTACGTTCTAACTTGATTCTGAAAGGATACGTAGGCAACCTCTCCCTGAGGTTCAGTCACACCAAAACAAAAATCCCAATTTCCCAAAAATTAAAACTGGGGCAGATGATATGACGGTTCAGTTTGGATTTGTCGAAATGATTCCAAAGTTGTAATTCTACTCAAATTCCTTTTTTACCCAAAGACCTTGTTCAAGTCCTTTAGATCAATTGGCAAAGGCAAGGAAGTGAAAAACATCATTGACTGAATCTGATACAACCTGAATTAAGAGAAACATAATGAGAGAGTCTTATCGGTGAAAACCTTCGGGCACCATAAGGCAATGACGAGTAGAGAAACTGAAAATGAGAGAGCCCACTTAGTGGAAACTCGCAAAGAGCACTATTGGGCGACAGTGAGAAGAGAAATGAGAGAGGTCGATTGGCGAAAACCCGCAAAGGGCGCTACTGGCAGAAAAGAAGACATCTCATCAAAAGATTCGTGGCAAGGTTCCCTGGTTTTGAAACGCGGATCAAAGGGGTTCACGAGAAGATGGAGAGTTGGTGGGTCAGGCGTCAAGTCCAAGAAGCATGTCATGTTCATTTGAAGCCAGCATGTACACCCCAGATAAGTCATCCTTTTTCCCGAAATGGACGTTTCTCTTTAGACTCATCCATTTGTGATTGTATATTTCTTCTTTCGGTTTAATTCTTATTTTGGAATCACTGTAAAGAAAAGTGGCAAGACTGGTTTCGCAAGGCTCCGCCTGGTTAAATTTGAAGAAAAGGCCCAGCCACAGCAGGTACGTCAGTCCAATCCCGACTGACCATAATGGTTGACACTTCAAAGCAAAAATGTTTGAAAAAGAAATAAAATCAAAGGCAAAGGTCTCAATAGTTGAATAAAGTGGAAAGGTCAGAGCCCATACGGGCAAGTCATAACAAAGCTTGGTGAGTTGAAACCTATTGTTTTGAAAAGAGGTTCACCCTCAAGGCAGACAAGTAGTAGGTTCTCAACGGAAAAGAGGCTAAGACCAAGCAACTGGGATGATAAAAGCCACAAAACCAATCACCGTGTTAAACTAATAAATTTTGTTTGTTGAAGACATGTTCTATCCAAAGCAGCCATGCAAGAAGTGGGTGCAACCCACAGGGGAATAAAATGCGCAAGTGTCGAAACAACTTTGTAGCAGAAAAACGACCAAAAGGGAAGCTTCCCGAAATTCTTTCATGCATTTTTGCTAATTGAATTGAGTAAAATAATAGAAGAAAAGAAGGGGAGAAAAGAAGAAGAAAGTAAGTGAAAATGAAAATCCCAAAAAGAAAAACAAACCATGGTAGCAAGGAGCCTTTATCTTTCCAAGTCTCGGCAATATAACTGGTCGAATCCCGGCATAACCCAAGGAGTGTTTTTCTTCCCAAGTCTCGGCGATGACCCCGACGGCATAACCCGGACCTCCCTGGCATAACCCAAGGAGTCTTTTTCTTTCTAAGTCACAGCATAACCCGATGACCCCAACGACATAACCCGTCGAATCCCGGCATAGCCCGGACCTCCCTGGCATAACCCAAGGAGTCTTTTTCTTTCCATGTCTCGGCATGACCCCGACGGCATAACCCATCAAATCACGACATTACCCAGACCTCCCTGGCATAACTGTCACGACCCTAGTTCACCAATTGTGAACATGTCGTGATGGCACCCAATCCCCACGACTAGGTAAGCCTAACACGTTGCGGAATCTATAAATTATAATTACTTAAATAAGAAACAGCGGAAAATAACATAAAAGATATGTAATCCGTGCCACTTGGCACATACATCCGTCACGCAATACATAAACACTACCAAGATCCGGAACCCCACGGTAACACAGACTAAAAGGGGAAATACAACTGTGGCTCTATGTGAAAGAGTATCTAACAACGAAATGAAGAAAAATGTCAACTAGTACTACTAGAATAGAAGGAAAGCCTCCGGATCTGCGGACGTAGCAGATCATACCTCGAGGTCTCCAGAAAAGCTGCGGAAATCACCTAGCACGAGCCTGCTCTGATGTACCTGGATCTGCACAACAAAAGTGTGTAGAAGAGTAGCATGAGTACACCACGGCGGTACTCAGTAAGTGCCAAGCCTAACCTCGATGGAGTAGTGACGAGGTAGGTCAGGGCCCTACTGAGAAACAATAATATAATGATGAAAACAAAATAAACAGTTTATTTGATAATAATTTCCGAAATAACAACATTATGATAATTACTGCAACTGCTGTCTACAATTAAGCTAACAACAAATAACCAACTCAAATAAACAAATCCAGGATCCGTGGGAATTGAACCCACAGTCCCATTCTCAGTACCTCTGGGTCTCCGGGAATCGAACCCGCAGCCCATGTCTCAATAATATCTCAATAACTCAGGATCTCCGGGAATCGAACCCGCAGTCCACAAACAATATCACTCCGGGTCTCTGGGAATCGAACCCACAGCCCTGGGATCTCCGGGAATTGAACCCGCAGTCCACATCTCAATAATATATCAATAGCTCAGCAGTCCATATCTCAATAACTCAGGATCTCCGGGAATCGAACCCGCAGTCCACAAACAATATCACTCCGGGTCTCTGGGAATCGAACCCACAGCCCTGGGATCTCCGGGAATTGAACCCGCAGTCCACCAACACATCAAGTAAAGAAAACACACAGAGAGAATATAATATGTTAAATTACAACTTCACCGGAATTAGTGCCAACAATTTATCAAGAGTTCAAGTAAATCAACTAGGCAATTAAACATGTTGAATCCTAGCTAATCATGCTTTTCTAAGTAATACCGGGTAATGGTAACGCTTTTATCAGCTAAGAGCAGGAATATCACTAATCGGACAATTCAAGTAAAGTGTGTGTTACAACAACCAGCGCATGTACACGCCCGTCACCTCGCGTACAAGGCATTTAAACTATCACATAATATCCTAAGGGTGAAAGTTCCCCCACACGAGGTTAGACAAGCCACTTACCTCGACTCCGGTACAAAACCGCTAAGAGACAACCCTCTTGCCGCGAATGTCGGCCTCCACAAGTGTAGTATCTGATAAAATCAATAGAATCACGTCAAAATAGGCCAATTGGGCATTACCCAATCAAAATAACTCAAAATTCACCAAAACCCACAAGTTGCCAAAACCCGACTTCCGGTACGCTTATCGAAAAATCACGAAAAATATATATTCGGGTTCCTTATCTCAATACGAGTCCGTGCATATAAAATTTATCGAAATCGGACTCCGTTTGCCCATTCAAATCAAAGATTTTCTAACATTTAGGCCTAGGGCTCAAACCCACCTTTAATCTTCCAATTTCAGTGAAATAATCATGGATTTCATGATAAACCAACGAATTAAGGTTAAGAAACTTACCCCCGATGACTTCCCGGTGATATCCCAGCGTTTCCCTTTCAATTCCCTCTCTTGGAGCTCAAAAATGGCGTTTTTGTGTATGGGGTCGCGGCTGAAATGTTTCTGGACTTAAAGTCACTGCCAGGCCAATTTACTCTACGCGATCGCAGCACTGGGCTTGCGATCGCGATGCACAAAATATGGGCGGCCTATTTTCCTCTACGCGATCGCGTGGTCCAGGACGCGATCGCAGTGCTCAACCTGACCATTCAACGCGATCGCATCACCTCGACCGCGATCGCACCGCTTTCGATTAACACCCTACGCGATCGCATCCCCCGCGTCGCGATCGCGAAGAACAACTACCGGTCCTCACTCCTCTACCCTACGCGATCGCAGACTCTACCTCGCGATCGCAGAGCTTCCCAAATTCACCCTACGCGATCGCAGACTCCCCCTCGCGATCGCAGGGCCCAATAATTTCCTCTTATGCGATCGCATGAGCAGCTTCGCGATCGCGAAGCACAAAAATTCTCTGCAATATTGCAGCAGAACCAGCAGTGCAATTGGCACCAAAATGGTCCGTTTGGACCCCCGAATTCATCCCGAGGCCCCCGGGATCCCAACGAAAACCACCAACCTATTCCAAAACATGATACGAACTTATTCTAATCATCAAAACACGTCTAACAACATCAAAATCCATAATTCACATCGAATTCAAGCCTAAATTTCTTAAAACTTTCCGAATTGCACATTCGATCTAAAACCCGACCAAACGACGTTCGAATGACCTGAAAATTTGCGGACATATCCAAAATCACATAACGAAGCTACAGAAAATGTCAGAATTCCATTCCGACCCCCGGATCAAAATCTTACCTATCGTTCGGATTCGCCAAAATTTCAACCTTCGGCATTTCAAGCCTAATTGAGCTACGGACCTCCAAAATACATTCCGAACGCGCTCCTAACCCCGAAATCACCTAATGGAGCTAATGGAACCATCGGATTTCCGTTCCGAGATCGTCTTAACACTGTTCCGGCTACGGACCATTTTCTAGTTTCAAAGCTCTTATTTAGGGACTAAGTGTCCCAAAATGCTCAAATTTTCGAAACCGACTCTCCCGGCAACCCACAATAGCAGAAATGAACTTAGGGGAACAGTTAAATTGGGGATTGGGGCGTAATTTTCTAAAACGACCGGTTGGGTCGTTACATCTTCCCACACTTAAAGATTCGTTCGTCCTCGAACGAGCATAGAAAACATACCCGGAGTAGTGAAAAGATGAGGGTACTGGCTGCGCATATCCTGTTCGGTCTCCCAAGTCGCCTCCTCGACCGGCTGGCCCCGCCACTGAACCTTTACCAAAGCGATGTTCTTTGACCTTAGCTTTCTGACCTGCCTGTCTAGAATGGCTACCGGCTCCTCAACATAAGACGGATCCTTGTCTAGCTGAACAGAAGTGAAATCCAACACATGCGACGGGTCACCATGGTATCTCCGGAGCATGGAGACATGAAATACGGGGTGAACTCCGGCTAGGCTGGGAGGTAAGGCCAACTCATAAGCAACCTCCCGAACACGCCTCAAAATCTCAAAAGGGCCAATAAATCTAGGACTCAGCTTCCCTTTCTTCCCAAACCTCATAACGCCCTTCATGGGCGAGACTCGAAGCAGAACCCGCTCACCAACCATAAAAGCCACATCGCGAACCTTCTTGTCCGCATAACTCTTCTGTCTAGACTGGGCCGCACGAAGTCTGTCCTGAATCACCTTGACCTTGTCCATAGCCTCCTCAACCATATCAGTACCTAGTAACCTGGCCTCGCCCGGCTCAAACCAACCCACGGGAGACCTGCACCTCCTACCATATAGGGCCTCGTACGGTGCCATCCGAATACTAGACTGGTAGCTGTTGTTATAAGCAAACTCCGCCAGTGGCGAGAAGTGATCCCATGAACCTCCAAACTCAATCACGCACGCACGGAGCATATCCTCCAAAATCCGAATAGTGCGCTCGGACTGCCCATCAGTCTGGGGGTGAAATGCTGTGCTCAACTCCACCCGAGTACCTAACTCCTGCTGTACAGCTCTCCAGAACCGTGAAGTGAACTGAGTGCCTCTATCTGAAATGATGGACACTGGGATACCATGCAGCCGAACTATCTCCCTGATATAGATCTCCGCCAGTCGCTCCGATGAATATGTAGTGCTCACCGGTATAAAATGGGCGGACTTGGTCAGCCGATCCATAATGACCCAAATAGAATCAAACTTCCTAACCGTCCGTGGAAGTCCAGATACAAAGTCCATGGTAATGCGCTCCCATTTCCACTCGGGAATCTCAATCTGCTGCATCAATCCACCCGGACGCTGATGCTCATACTTCACCTGCTGGCAGTTGAGGCATCTAGAAACATAATAAACTATATCCCTCTTCATCCGCCTCCACCAGTAATGCTGTTTCAAGTCCTGATACATCTTCGCGGCACCCGGATGGATGGAATACCGCGAACTATGGGCCTCTCCTAGAATCAGCTCTCGAAGATCATCTACATTGGGCACACAGATACGCCCCTGCATCCTCATAACTCCATCATCCCCGATGGTAACATCTCGAGCATCACCACGCCGAACTCTATCCTGGAGGACAAGCAAATGAGGGTCGTCGAACTGACGCTCCCTGATGCGGTCAAATAGCGAAGACCGAGAAATCACACAAGCGAGAACCCGGCTGGGCTCCGAAAGGTCCAGTCTAACAAACTGCCTGGCTAACGCCTAAACATCCATCGCCATAGGCCTCTCCGAAGCTGGTAGATATGCCAAACTCCCCAAACTCTCTGCCCGGCAACTCAAGGAATCGGCAACTACATTAGCCTTGCTCTGATGATAGAGAATAGTAATATCATAGTCCTTCAGCAGTTCCAACCATCTCCTCTGATGCATGTTCAGGTCCTTCTGCTTAAGCAAGTGCTGCAAGCTCCGGTGATCAGTGTAGATCTCACAAGGAACCCCATATAAATAATGACGCCAAATTTTCAAGGCGTGAACAATGGCAGATAGCTCCAAATCATGAACAGGGTAATTCTTCTCATGCACCTTCAGCTGTCTCGACGCGTAGGCAATCACCCTACCGTCCCGCATCAATACCGCACCGAGTCCAACTCGTGAGGCATCACAATATACAGTATAGGACCCCGAACCTGTAGGCAACATCAATATAGGGGCCGAAGTCAAAGCTGTCTTGAGCTTCTGAAAGCTCGCCTCACACTCGTCTGTCCACTGGAAAGGGGCACCCTTTTGGGTCAATCTAGTCATAGGTGCTGCAATCGAAGAGAACCCCTCTACGAAACGACGGTAGTAGCCCGCCAAACCAAGGAAACCGCGAATCTCAGTAGCGGAGGAGGGTCTGGGCCAACTCTGCACGGCCTCCACCTTCCTCGATCTACTCGAATACCATCACTCGACACCACGTGGCCCAAAAATGCCACTGAACTCAACGAGAACTCACATTTAGAGAACTTGGCATAAAGCTGCTTCTCCCTCAGGATCTGAAGCACTATCCTCAAATGCTGCTCGTGCTCTTCCCGCTCCGAGAATATACTAGAATATCATCAATGAAGACAATCACGAACGAGTCCAGATAAGGCCTGAACACACTGTGCATCAAATGCATAAATGCTGCTGGAGCATTAGTCAACCCAAAAGACATCACGAGGAACTCATAGTGACCATACCGGGTCCCGAAGGCAGTCTTCGGGATATCTGGCTCCCGAATCTTCAGCTGGTGATACCCAGAGCGCAAATCAATCTTAGAAAACACCTGTGCGCCCTGTAACTGGTCAAATAAATCATCAATACGTGGCAAAGGATACCGGTTCTTCACTGTAAGTTTGTTCAACCGACGATAGTCAATACACATACGCATAGAACCGTCCTTTTTCTTCACAAACAACACAGGAGCACCCCAAGGCGAAACACTAGGTCGAATGAAACCCTTACCCAACAACTACTATAACTAATCCTTCAACTTCTTCAACACAGGAGGAGCCATACGGTACGGTGGAATAGAAATGGGCCGAGTGCCCGCAACAAATCAATAGCAAAATCAATATCTCTGTCGGGCGGCATGCCCGGGAGATCAGCTGGAAATACATTAGCGAAATCATGTACCACTGGAACAGAATCAATAGAAGGAGTGTCAATACTAACATCCCGCACATAAGCTAGATAAGCAGCACACCCCTTCTCAACCTACGCTGAGCTCTGAAAAAGGAAATAACCCGGTTGGGGGTGTGATCTAGAGTACCACTCCACTCAATACGTGGAATGCTTGGCATAGCCAGCGTCACGGTCTTGGCGTTACAATCAAGAATAGCATAATGGGGCGACAACCAGTCCATGCCCAGAATAATATCAAAATCGACCATCTCAAGCAGCAGTAGATCCGCTCTGGTCTCAAAATCACTAATGGTAATCAAACACGACCGATATACGCGGTCCACAGCCAAAGAATCACCCACCGGAGTGGAAACATAAATGGGGGCACTCAAAGAATCCCGAGGCACACCCGGATGAGAAGCAAAGTAAGAAGACACATATGAAAAAGTGGAACCAGGGTCGAATAGAACCGATGCCTCCCTGTGACTAACCAGAATAATACCAGTGATAATAGAATCAGATGCAACAGCTGCGGCGCGATCAGGAATAGCATAGAATCTGGCTTGTCCCCTCTCTCGAGGGCGGCCCCTAGCCCTGATCCCCTCCCCTGGCTGGCTGGGCAGGTGGAGTGGCAGCTGGAGCTGGAATGATGGCATGCTGGCCCTGAGAACCACGTTGATGCTGTGAAGAGCGATGAGGTGCTCCCCTCCTACGCCTGGGGCACTCCCTAACCAGGTGGCGAGTATCCCCGCACTCAAAACAAGCTCGGAGAGGACGCGGTGGCTGTGACTGACCGGCCTCAACCCCACTAGTCTGACCCCTGGAAGGACCCCGCGCAGGAGGTGCACTGGAAACTGGGGAAGCATAATAAGGCTCCTGTGGTGCTGGAAGACCTGGAGTGCTACCGGCTGCGGGCAATGCTGAGTGAACTGGACGACCGGAATATCCCCTGCCAAAACGACCGGCTGCTGAAGTGCGGGCACCAGAGAAATGGCCCGACTCACGAGACCTCTTGGCCTCTCTATCTCCCCGCTCTCTAGGGAGCATACTCTCGATCCTCCTGGCAATGCTAACCGCCTGCTGATAAGATATATCTGTCTCCAACTCTCTGGCCATGCTGGATCGGATAGGCGGAATCAGGCCCTCAATAAATCTCCGCACTCTCTCCCGAACCGTGGCTACCAAGGCCGGTGCACGCCTGGCCAGACGGGTGAAACTGATGGCATACTCCGATACTGACATGGAGCCCTGTCGCAACCGCTCAAACTCCGAGCGCCAAGAATCCCTAAGGCTCTGTGGAACAAACTCCCTCAAAAATAGATCTGAAAACTGCGTCCAAGTCAATGAAGCAGACTCCTCTGGACTATCCAACTCATACGTGCGCCACCAATCATAAGCGGCCCCGCGAAACTGAAAAGCAGTGAAGGAAACCCCGCTGGTCTCCACAATCCCCATAGTACGAAGAATACGATGACACTCCTCTAGAAAACCCAATGCATCATCTGAAACCAGACCACTAAACACTGGAGGGTCATATTTCTTGAACCTCTCCAATCTACGCTGCTCGTCCTCGGAGGCAGCTGGGTCCACCTCCCCGGTTGTGCCGGGCGGCAGTGAGGCATAACCAAAACATCCGGAACATGTCCCACCGGCACACGCCGCTCCGGTGTAACGGCCACGGGAGTCTGGGCCCCTCCCCCGGCCCGAGATGTAGCCGCAACAAGAGGAAGCAGCCCCTGCCTGGGCTAAAGTGGTATACATGCTCATAAACTGGGCTAGAGTCTACTGGAGTGCTGGAGTCGTAGTAGCTGTAGTAGGTGTACCAGGTGCCTTTGCTCCAACCCGATCCACCGGTGGCGCCTCAGTAGCAGTGCGTGTGGGTGCTGTGGCTGCACCTCGGGCACGTCCTCGACCTCTACCCCAGCCCCGGCCCCAGCCCCGGCCTCTAGCTATAGCAATATGGGGCGCGTGTGCCTGAGACTCATGAGTAGAACGTTTCCTCACCATCTGTGAGAGAATAAAAGAAAAAAGTTTAGATTTGGTGTAAAAATATCGCATGACAAGGAATTCAAAAGAAATGAAGAGTTTCCTAAACAGTTACATAGCCCCTCGTAGATAAATACGTACGTCTCCGTATCGATCAGCGATACGCTATATGTATAACTGGCATGTGTCCCATGAATCCTATGAACCTAGAGCTTTGATACCAACTTGTCACGACCTTAGTTCACCAATCGTGAACCTGCCATGATGGCACCTAGTCTTTATGACTAGGTAAGCCTAACACGTTGCGGAATCTATAAATTATAATTACTTAAATAAGAAACAGCGGAAAATAACATAAAAGATATGTAATCCGTGCCACTTGGCACATACATCCGTCACGCAATACATAAACACTACCAAGATCCGAAACCCCACGGTAACACAGACTAAAAGGGGAAATACAACTGTGGCTCTATGTGTAAAGAGTATCTAACAACGAAATGAAGAAAAATGTCAACTAGTAATACTAGAATAGATGGGAAGCCTCCGGATCCGCGGACGTAGCAGATCATACCTCGAAGTCTCCCAGAAAGCTGCAGAATCACCTAGTACGAGCCTGCTCTGATGTACCTGGATCTGCACAACAAAAGTGTGCAGAAGAGTAGCATGAGTACACCACGGCGGTACTCAGTAAGTGCCAAGCCTAACCTCGATGGAGTAGTGACGAGGTAGGTCAGGGCCCTACCGAGAAACAATAATATAATGATGAAAACAAAATAAACAGTTTAAATGATAATAATTTCCGAAATAACAACATTATGAAAATTACTGCAACCGTCTACGATTAAGCTAACAACAAATAACCAACTCAAATAAACAAATCCAGGATCTGTGGGAATTGAACCCACAGTCCCATTCTCAGTGCCTCTGGGTCTCCGGGAAGCGAATATCACTCCAGGTCTCTAGGAATCGAACCCACAACCCTGGGATCTCTGGGAATCGAACCCGCAGTCCACAAACAATATCACTCCGGTCTCTGGGAATCGAAGCCACAGCCCTGGGATCTCCGGGAATCGAACCCGCAGTCCACCAACACAACAAATAAAGAAACTCACAGAGAATCGAACCCGCAGTCCATATCTCAATAACTCAGGATCTCCGGGAATCGAACCCGCAGTCCACAAACAATATCACTCCGGGTCTCTGGGAATCGAACCCACAGCCTGGGATCTCCGGGAATTGAACCCGCAGTCCACCAACACATCAAGTAAAGAAAACACACAGAGAGAATATAATATGTTAAATTACAACTTCACCGAAATTAGTGCCAACAATTTATCAAGAGTTCAAGTAAATCAACTAGGCAATTAAACATGTTGAATCCTAGCTAATCATGCTTTTCTAAGTAATACCGGGTAATGGTAACGCTTTTATCAGCTAAGAGCAGGAATATCACTAATCGTACAATTCAAGTAAAGTGTGTGTTACAACAACCAGCGCATGTACACGCCCGTCACCTCGCGTACAAGGCATTTAAACTATCACATAATATCCTAGGGGTGAAAGTTCCCCCACACGAGGTTAGACAAGCCACTTACCTTAATTCCGGTACAAAACCGCTAAGTAATAACCCTCTTGCCACGAATGTCGGCCTCCACAAGTGTAGTATCTAATAAAATCAATAGAATCACGTCAAAATAGGCCAATTGGGCATTACCCAATCAAAATAACTCAAAATTCACCAAAACCCACAAGTTGCCAAAACCCGACTTCCGGTACGCTTATCGAAAAATCACGAAAAATATATATTCGGGTTCCTTATCTCAATACGAGTCCGTGCATATAAAATTTATCGAAATCGGACTCCGTTTGCCCATTCAAATCAAAGATTTTCTAACATTTAGGCCTAGAGCTCAAACCCACCTTTAATCTTCCAATTTCAGTGAAATAATCATGGATTTCATGATAAACCAACGAATTAAGGTTAAGAAACTTACCCCCGATGACTTCCCGGTGATATCCCAGCGTTTCCCCTTCAATCCCCTCTCTTGGAGCTCAAAAATGGCGTTTTTGTGTATGGGGTCGCGGCTGAAATGTTTCTGGACTTAAAGTCACTGCCAGGCCAATTTACTCTACGCGATCGCAGCACTTGGCACGCGATCGCGATGCACAACTCCTGGGCGGCTAGTTTTTCCTCTACGCGATCGCGTGGTCCTGGAACGCGATCGCAGTGCTCAACCTAACCATTCAACGCGATCGCATCACCTCGACCGCGATCGCACTGCTTTCGATTAACACCCTACGCGATCGCATCTCCCGCGTCGAGATCGCGAAGAACAACTACCGGTCCTCACTCCTCTACCCTACGCGATCGCAGACTCTACCTCGCGATCGCAGAGCTTCCCAAATTCACCCTACGCGATCGCAGACTCCCCCTCGCGATCGCAGGGCCCAATAATTTCCTCTTATGCGATCGCATGAGCAGCTTCGCGATCGCGAAGCACAAAATTTCTCTGCAGCACACACCAGCAGTTAACAGCATTTCCAAAATGCATGAAATAGCCCGATTGGACCCCCGGATTCATCCCGAGACCCCCCGGATCCCAACGAAAACCACCAACCTATTCCAAAACATGATACGAACTTATTCTAATCATCAAAACACGTCTAACAACATCAAAATCCATAATTCACATCGAATTCAAGCCTAAATTTCTTAAAACTTTCCGAATTGCACATTCGATCTAAAACCCGACCAAACGACGTTCGAATGACCTGCAAATTTGCGGACATATCCAAAATCACATAACGAAGCTACAGGAATTGTCGGAATTCCATTCCGACCCCCGGATCAAAATCTCACCTATCGTTCGGATTCGCCAAAATTTCAACCTTCGGCATTTCAAGCCTAATTGAGCTACGGACCTCCAAAATACATTCCGAACGCGCTCCTAACCCCGAAATCACCTAAAGGAGCTAATGGAACCATCGGATTTCCGTTCCGAGATCGTCTTAATACTGTTCCGGCTACGGACCATTTTCTAGTTTCAAAGCTCTTATTTAGGGACTAAGTGTCCCAAAATGCTCAAATTTTCGAAACCGACTCTCCCGGCAACCCACAATAGCAGAAATGAACTTAGGGGAACAGTTAAATTAGGGATTGGGGCGTAATTTTCTAAAACGACCGGTCGGGTCGTTACAATAACCCAATGAGTCTTTTTCTTTCCAAGTCTCGGCATGACCCGATGACCCCGACAACATAACCCGTCGAATCCCGGCATAACCCGGACCTCCCTGCATAACAAAAGTAGTCTTTTCTTTCCAAGTCTCGGCATAACCCGATGACCCCGACGGCATAACCCGTTGAGTTCCGGCATAACCCGGACCTCCCTAGCATAACCCAATGAGTCTTTTTCTTTCTAAGTCTCGGCATAACCCGATGACCCCGACGGTATAACCTATCAAATCCCAGCATAACCGAGATCTCTCTAGCATAACCCAAGGAGTCTTTTTCTTTCCAAGTCTCGGCATGACCCGATGACCCCGACGACATAACCTATCGATCCCCGGCATAACCCGGACCTCCCTAGCATAACCCGAGGAGTCTTTTTCTTTTCAAGTCTCGGCATGACCCGATGACCCCAACGGCATAACCCGTCGAATCCCGGCATAGCCCGGACCTCCCTGGCATAACCTAAGGCGACTTTTTCTTTCCAAGTATCGGCGTAACCTGATGACCTCGACGGCATAACCTGTCGAATCCCGACATAACCCGAATCTCCCTGGCATAACCCAAGGAGACTTTTTCTTTCCATGTCTCGGCATGACCCGATGACCCCGACGGCATAACCCGTCGAATCCCGGCATAACCCGGACCTCCCTGGCTTAACCCAAGGAGTCTTTTTCTTTCCAAGTCTCGGCATAACCCGATGACCCCGACGGCATAACCCATCGAATCCCGGCATAACCCGGACCTCCCTGGCATAACCCAAGGAGTCTTTTTCTTTCTAAGTCTCGGCATAACCCGATGATCCCGATGGCATAACCCGTCGAATCCCGGTATAACCTGGACCTCCCTAGCATAACCCAAAGAGTCTTTTTCTTTCCAAGTGTCGGCATGACCCGATAACCCCGACGGCATAACCTGGACCTCCCTGGCATAACCCAAGGAGTCTTTTTCTTTCCAAGTCTCGGCATGACCCGATGAACTCGATGGCATAACCTATCGAATCCCGACATAACCCGAATATCCCTGGCATAACCCAATGAGTCTTTTTCTTTCCAAGTCTCGGCATAACCCGATGATCCCAACGGCATATCTCGTCAAATCCCGACATAATCCGGATCTACCTAGCATAACCCAAGAAGCCATTTTCTTTCCATGTCTCGGCATAACGTGATGACCCCGAAGACATAACCCGTCGAATTCCGGCATAGCCCGGATCTCCCTGGCATAACCCAAGGAGCCTTTTTCTTTCCAAGTCTCGGCATAACCCGATGACCCCGACAGCATAACCCGTCGAATCCCGACATAACCCGGATCTCCCTGGCATAACCCAAGGAGCCTTTGTCTTTCCAAGTCTCGGCATAACCCGATGACTCCGATGGCATAACCCATCAAATCCTGGCATAGTAATCCGTTCCCATTTCCACTCAGGAATAACCATACGCTAAAGAACATCGTCCAGTCTCTGATGCTCATACTTGACCTGCTGGCACTTGAGACATCTGGCTACATAACTCACAATATCCCTCTTTATCTTCCTCCACCAGTAATGCTATCTCAAGTCCTGATACATATTCGCAGCACCAGGTTGAATGGAGTATCGTGATCTGTGAGCCTTCTCTAGTATCAACTCTCGAAGTCCGTCTATGTTGGGCATGTAAATCCGGCCCTGCATCCTCAAAACACCATCACTATCAATAGACACATCCCTGGCATCATCGTGCTGAACTCTGTCTATAAGGACAAGTAAATATGGATCATCATACGGACGCTCTCTGATGCGATTATATAAAGAGGACCGAGAAACAACACAAGACAATACCCGACTCGGCTAAAAAATGTCCAACCTCACTAGCCGATTGGCTAACGCCTTAACATCACATGCAAAGGGCCTCTCCCTAACTGGAATATAAGCCAAGCTTCCCATACTAACCGCCTTCCATCTCAAATCACCGACCAATACATTGGCCTTCCCCGGATGATACAATATAGTAATGTCATAATCCTTAAGTAACTCAAGATACCTTCGCTGTTTCAAATTAAGATCCTTCTATTTGAACAGATGCTGAAGGCTGCGATGATCAGTATATACCTCACAAGACACACCATACAAGTAATGTCTCCAAATCTTCAGAGAGTGAACTATGGCTGCTAACTCCAAATCGTGCACGGGGTAGTTCTTCTCATGGGTCTTCAACTGGCGAGAAAAATAAGCAATAACCCTACCCTCCTGCATAAGCACACATCCAATGCCAACTCTCGAGGCATCATAATACACAATATAGGAATCTGAAGCTTATGACAATATCAAAACTAGCGTCGTGGTCAATGCTATCTTGAGCTTCTAAAAGCTCTCCTCACACTCCTCGGACAACACAAATGGAACACCCTTCTGAGTTAACTTAGTCAAGGGTGAAATGATAGAAGAGAATCCCTGAACAAACCGGTGATAATATCCTGCCAACCCGAGGAAACTACGAATCTCCGTGGCTGAGGTTAGTCAAGGCCAACTCTACACCGCCTCTATTTTCTTCGGATCCAGCTGTATTCCATCACTGGACACCACGTGTCCTAGAAAAAACACAGACTCGAGCCAGAACTCACACTTGGAGAACTTTTCATAAAGCTTCTCCTCACGCAACCTCTATAGTACAACTGGCAGATGCTGAGCACGCTCCTCCTGGCTACGAGAGTACACCAGGATGTCATCAATAAACACAATCACAAAGGAATCCAAATACGGCCGGAACACGTTGTTCATCAAATGCATGAACGCGGCTAGGGCATTAGGCAGCCCAAAAGACATCACTAGAAACTCATAGTGCCCATATCTCATCCAGAAGGTTGTCTTCATAATATCAGAATCTCTAATCTTTAGATGCTGATAGCCTGAACGAAAATCAATCTTCGAGAATACCCTTGCTCCCTGGAGCTGATCAAACAAATTATCAATGCGTGGTAGAGGATACTTGTTCTTCACTCCTACCTTGTTCAACTTCGTATAATCAATACACATCCTTATTGAGCCATCTTTATTCTTGACAAACAAGACCGATGCACCCCAAAGTGACACACTCGACCGAATGAACCCCTTATGTGGGAGTTCCTGAAGCTGCTCCTTCAATTCCTTCAACTCAGATGGTACCATACGATAAGGAGGAATAGAGATAGGTTGAGTGCCTGGCACCAAATCAATACCAAAGTCAATATCCCTGTCTAGTGGCATGCCCGGCAGGTCTGAGGGAAACACATCAGGAAAATCCCTCACAACGGGAACAAAATCAAAACTGGGAGTCTCAGCTCCAACGTCCCTTACAAATTCCAAATACGACAAACATCCCTTCCCAACCATCCGTTAGGCCTTCAAGAAAGAAATTACCCTGCGAGGTACCTCAGTCGTACCGCGCCACTCGATCCTCCAGATACCCGGCATAGCCAATGTGACTGTCTTAACATGACAGTCCAGAATAGCGTGGCACGAAGATAGCCAATCCATGCCCAAAATAACATCAAAATTGATCATGCTCAACAGCATCACGTCTACTCGGGTCTCCAGACCCCCAATAGTAACAACACATGACCGATACACATGGTTCACAATAATAGTCTCGCCCACCGAGGTAGATACATGCACAGGCAATGCAAGACACCCTCGGGTCGTGCCCAAATAAGGAGTAAAATTTAAAGATACATAGGAATAAGTATAACCGGGATCGAATAAAATTGAGGCATCCCTGTGGAAGACTGAAATAATACCTGTAATAACATCATCTGAAGCAACCGCAACTGAATGGCCTTGGAGAGCATAGCAACGAGCCTGACCATCTGATCGGCCTCACCCTCGAGGGAAACCCCTGGATGCCTGACCCTCTCCCCTAGCTTGCAGGGCGGGTGCTGAAGTAGATGGACCAGAAGATGAGGGTTGTCCCCTCTGCTAAGATGATCTTGATACGAGGCGGGGACACTCCCTCCGAATATTCCCACACTCAAAGCAACTCCCGGGTGCTGGGGGCTGGGTCTAAGGGAACCCTTCAAGCTGGCTAGCTGATGAACTTGGTCAGGATGAACCCTGAG
>JASVEL010011621.1:0-95995 GCA_032618575.1 Nicotiana noctiflora | reverse complement strand
ACATTTGTTAGCATTAACAAGATACATAAGTGCATAGCAATTGCACTGAGATCGAGTATTTCAGGATCAAGGAGTTCCTCATCCTCTTCTGGAGGTCGGAACGGATCCTTATTCACTTCAAGTGATTGAACACCCATTGATGTACTTAATGGGTGCGCTTGTCCATGTAGAAGCATTCAAAGACCCTTTATGTATAGGCAAATTGATGGATAAAGATCTCGTCTGCTAAATATTTAATTTGCAGACCAAGATAAATTTTATTTTTCCAAGATCTTTCATCTAAAATTCTTTGTTAAGATATTCAATTGCCTTTTTGGAGCTCTTCTGGAGTTCCAACAAGATTTATGTCATCAACGTATACAGCAAGTGTAACAAATTTTGATGACATTTTCTTTACATGGACAAATAACATTATTTATGTAACTCTCTTTAAGCAAATATTCACTGAGGCGATTAAATTACTTGCGTCCGGATTGATTTAAACCGTACAAAATCTTTATAATTTGATCGAGTACATTTCCCGAGACTTTGAACTTATATGCTTCGGGTATTTTAAATCCTTCAGGGATCTTTATAGAGATTTAATCAAATGAGACATATAGGTTACGACTCGCATTTAAATGGAATGACATCTTCAGGTGTCTGGACTACTGGTCCGATCCTCACAATATTTCACAGTATTGTGCACTATATTGTATTAAATATATCGTCGACGATCATTTTGTATCGGTTCCTAAGCGACATAACTTGTTGAGATCTCATCACTTTCTTTATTTTTAGGTACCTCAACTTCTTCTGGAGTTTCATGAAATGTTATGTCGTGGGCTTTTCTAGAGCTTATTTCCTCCTCATTATGATCATTTTGATCATTAGCTCCTTATTATTTTTCAATGATCGTTACTTTTGGAACCGATTTGTCTACCACGCTTCATGTGTACAGTAAACACTATCCTTCAGGGACTTTAAATTTTAATAGGAGCATTTGCAGCTGAAATATGATATTTGATTTTGGATCAGCAAATGCTTCTGGCATTTGACTTGAATTATCTTCTAAGTGAGGATCATGATAATTCCATTCATATAGCATATTTTTCAGCTATTTATTCCATTCCCCGGATGTTAGAAAAACTAACATATATCCCCAATCTTCTTTGGGAAACATATCTTTATGCATTGTGGTAGAGAAATTAATCATATACCATACATCAAAAGATAGTAAAATATTTGATTTCTGATCCTAAACCAATTATGAGGGGAGGACTTATCATTTGTTGGTCTGATGCATACAAGTGTTGCTATATGGAATTTAGAAAATCTTAGACCAACACGTGAAGCTTTGTTCTCATAAACAATAGTTTAGCCATTAATAGAAGGTATTCATTGCTAAACTAGCTTGTACATAAACCAGCATTATCAAGATGAACTGTCTTGATTTCATAATCTAAAAATTATGCTTTTAAGTGAGAAAAGCAATTTCAAATGCCAAACTGCAGGTTGACAAGAAACATATACGTAACCATCTTATATATGCATCTATAAGTGGTTCACATGATAGGTGAATGGGCCCGTATTCACCTTTTATATAATTCAGAATAAGGGGTTTTAGTCCCAACTTTAGCTGGTATAATCAATTTATTATGAGAACAAGCAACACAGGAGAATTCTTGAAGAATCTTCTAGTTCTTCAGTATATGCTTATCTAAATTCTCAAATAGCTCATTTAATAATGGCAAATGAAAACTTCAAGTTTATCATGACATGTGCTATCTCTTAGTAAACTTCTGGTTTACTATGACATATTAGTAAACTTCTGATTTACTATGGCTATTTTTGTATTAGTAAACTTCTGGTTTATCGTGATACATGATGAAGTACAAATCGAAGAATAAGGCGGGTAACTTCTCGTATACATATTATTTTACCCCTATGATTGTGGAAAAATGAAGATTTTTCAATCTTTCAATCATTTATAATCTCAATATGATAGCCATTTATTTTAGTAAACTTCGGGTTTACTACAACCTATGTTTTGACCACAATCATATAATATGAATGACATATTGTAAATAATCTCTTCGAGAGCCTTCAATTATTATCCACAATCTAATATTTATCGGACACTACGGGTGTCACGTGTCTTCTAGGCAAACAATTAGCTCTTCGGGAGTTGTTGATACATTTGTACTATCAAATATTGCTCTGATACTTCTGGTACCATAAGAGAAAATCACAACCAAGTAAACAATTATTTAAGCATAAGAAAACTCTTATTCATAATATTTTCCTACTTCAGGAGGCAATTCTAATTGTATTACTTCTTCAGGAGCAGATTTAAAATACAAAATATTGAATATATATTCTCTCAATTATATTACCTCTTCTGGAGGTAAATATATTTACATCAAAAGCGCGTTCATATTTACCAAATTTATTAATATTGCCACATTCACTTCAGGGAATGGATTATTATTATCAAAAGTTCTCATCCTTCAGGAAAATCGAACATGATTATCTGAACGCGCATTAATCACAATAAATTGTGATGCCACAACCTCTTTTAAAATATTTACTACTTCAGGAGCAAATCGAGGCGTGTAGAGAATATTTATGTATCTTATCTTCAATTGTAATCATAGAAAGTCTAAATTATCACTTCTGGTGATCATATGCATATACCACTTCTGGTGGTTAATAAAATATAATTACAATGAGATATACGAAAATAACTACTTCTGGTAGTTGGATATTTCTTGCAAACTCTGCTAGAGTTTAAGTTGATCTAATAATAATATCCATATTCTTCAAAATAACATAAATAAGATATATTATAGTAAACATGATTATCAAATCGTAACTTTTATTTATGTACAATTACATAACCATACTACTTATTACAAACAACAAAAATCAAAATATTTATATTTCTACAGATTCACTACCGATTACATGACTTGTTTCTCCTTCTGGGAGTGCAAAGTAATCAGCTACATCTAAATGCATGAAGTCAAAATTATCTTCAGAGATAAAATTTGCTTCAGCATTTTTCTCTGTCTTTTTCAAGGAGGCTTGATAAAGCTCAACCAGGTGCTTTGGCGTACGACAGGTACGTGACCAATGCCCTTTTCCTCCACATCTACAACATGCACTTTCTGCATTTGGTGCTTGCACCGCTTCATGCTTTTGTTCCTTCCTTTTCCACTGCTGGTGGCGAGGAGGGTTCTTTGGTGCATTATTATTACCATGATTGGGATTTCTTCCCCGACCACGGCCATGACCACGACTGGGGCCACGACCTCTTCTACGTTTGGATTGGTGGAAGTTCGTCTCATTCACTTCAGGGAATGGACAAGAACCAATAGGTCGACTTTCATGATTTTTCATTAATAGCCCATTATGTTGTTCGGCTATAAGAAGATGTGAGATAAGTTCAGAATACCTTTTAAATCCCATCTCTCGATATTGCTGCTGCAGGAGCATATTCGAGGCATGAAAAGTGGTGAAAGTTTTCTCCAACATATCATAATCAATAATATTATCACCACATAATTTTAATTGGGAAATAATTCTGAACATAGCAGAATTATACTCACTGATAGATTTAAAATCTTGTAGCCTTAGATGAGTCCAATCATATCGTGCCTGTGGAAGAACAACCATCTTCAGGTGGTCATATCTATCTTTCAAATTATTCCACAGTATGACTGGATCTTTAACAGTAAGATATTCCATTTTTAGGCCTTCATCAAGGTGATGGCGTAGGAATATCATTGCTTTGGCACGGTCTTGGTTTGATGCCTGATTTTTATCACGGATGGTGTCTGCCAGACCCATCGCATCAAGATGAATTTCAGCATCAAGCACCCAAGACATATAGCTTTTTTCCGATATATCCAGGGCTATAAATTCAAGTTTAGAAAGATTTGACATTATTTAATAAAAGAAAGTTCTTACCTCAGATACTTTCAAAATATTTGCTCGATATGGCAGAGTCTCGTGCTGATAACGTATTATAAAATAAAGACTGTAAAGTAAAGACAAGTATAGAGAGAGAGTGATATATTATTCGAATTCAAGCTGATGTACATAATGAAATGAAAACTCTTCTATTTATAGAAGAAAGGAAGCTCCAGTGTAAGCTGCTACTGCACGCTGCTGTGTAAGCTACTACAAGCTGCTGTGTAAGCTGTTGTGTAAGCTGCTACTCCAAGCTGCTGTGTAAGCTACTACAAGCTGGTGTGTAAGCTGCTACTATATCCGATATGGATAATCTTCTACCGAGGGTAATATTTATCCATAACCGGATAATGAAAGGATAAACTTATTATACCCGGTATGGATAATCTTCTACCGGGGGTAATGTTTATCCATAACCGGGTACCAAAATGATAAGCTTTTTCAGGAGGCTTATTTCCAAGATAGTACTAAATAGATAAACATATTTACGGCGGAGTCATATACGGATAAGCTTCTTCAGGAAGCTTATTTACAACGGAGTATGAACATCCATAGTATAATATATTTATAACATCTATTACGTCAATGAATTTCTAATAGTTATGGGATACAACAAGTTTGTTATTAGTTGTCTTGAAGTGTCTTATTTGAAGTGATGAGTTGATATAATAATTCATCTTTTATGTGATACACTTTTTTTTTAATTTACTTTAAAAAAAGAAAGAATTACAGCTTATGTCACTTGGCTTAACAGCCCAATTAAAAATGGCCCACGTTTGAAGCGCTTATCCTATATAGCCCATGTTGTACATAACTAGAAAGAAATTTTTTATCTTTAAGCCTACTATTAAAGACATACTTTTAGGGTTTTTATTATCTTTTTCTTTGTTCAATCCCTTCTCTCTCTCTCACCGCCTCTCACTTCTTTCTCTCTAACCCACATAGATCTCTCCTCCTCTCTTGACCTAGCTCCTGCTATTCCCCCTCCTTTACCCCTCACGCAATTCTGCCATTAATGGCTTGAAGAAAGCTCGAAGAAAGACTACGTCGTTCATGGTGGAAAGCAGAAGAACGAAGTAGATTTTTGAAAGAAACATGAAAATACACACAGATCTAAAAATAAATAGCTCTCAAACTTGATTTGCACCAACAAACAACCACTAATTTTGGAGGATTTTAAAGTTTAAAGTTCTGGTAATTTTGGAAGATTCTGAAGTTTGAAGTTTGAAGTTCTGAAAAATCACAACTCTGTAGCGGGTTGTATCGACATTGTATAATAGTGTATAATTGTATATATGGATATACAAACACTGGTACATGTTTATACAAGTTATACTGTATTGTATAATTGTGTATAAATATGTATATTTGTGTATAATGTTGTATAAGTATATATTTTTTCAGTTTATAAGGATTTATACACATTGTTAGCGTGTAAGAGGTCTCTACAGAAGTTTGACACTTCCTTCTCTTCTTCTTTTTCGTGTATGTGCTATTTGAAATAGATTTGTACGCGTGGGAGGAATTCTACAATTCATTTACCAATTTTTTATTTTTCTTTTATCCTGTTGGATTGCTTCAGCAATTACACATAAAGGTGTTTGAATTTCTTACCTTTAGATAATATGTATATTCAGGATAGGATTTTTGAGTTGCGTTGTGCCTTATTTGCATTTTTTTATCAGATGCTTAATAATCAAAGAAAATCAAGAGAATGAAAACAACTGGTTGTATAAAGAGGGAGCAATAACAATAGTTGATTGTGTGAAATAAGCTGTTTTTTCAGGAATTAGCCTATTATTTTTGGGCTATAGATTTGCAATATGATATCTAGGTTATTATGTTGCAAGTTAGGTATGTGAGTTGTACTTATGTGAAATTATCACTTTAAAAAATAATTTTTTAAATAAATTATTTTATTTTACTTTTATTGACATAATTTTATAGTCATAAGAATATTATAACATATTTAATGGCATAATACATAGTTTACCCGTCAAACTTGCACTGAAATATGTTACACACCTTTTTTCACGAGTAATATTTTACACATACATCCTTTTAAAACGTGTCGAAAATATACCTTTTTTATTACGTATCACTCGCTATTTTTTACACATAAAAGGCGAGTGGACAATTAAAATTTTATGTTTGAAGGCTGATTTTGACAGCACTTGTCCAGCCTTTTCATATTTTCATTTTCTAAATCCTTTTCTTAATTTTTAGAATAAAAAATTTGCTATTCTTTTTCATCTTTTTCCATTACTGCACCATCGCTTCTTATACCACCATACCACCAATTATTTTTGCCAAGATTTAGAAAAGGATAAAAGAAAAGTTAGAGAATAGTAAAATTTAACATAGGAATCGTTGAATGACGGTGACACCATAGAGCTGCCAGGGTGGCCAAATGCTGAAGGGAAAATTCATGAAGTTGTTCATATGTGTTTTGTGAGAATTTGTGGGTTCTAATTAGGTATGTGGGGTTTCTTCCATTTCAGCCATTTATGGATTGGAAATTTTGGGTTCTTTTTTGTTATTATTGTTCCTTGGTGTAAGCAATTTTGGTACTCAAATTGTATAATCGGTTGGTCAATTTAAAAGAGGGAAGATACAAATACAAAAAGTTTTAGGAAAAATATTTAATCTGTAATGTGTTGACAAAAATTCAATATTGTCGTAATAATTTGAAAATTAAAATTAAAATAAAGCTTCATGGTTGCTAGTTCAAAATTACTTACCTACGATGGGGGTGGGGGGGTGCAACCATGGTGGTAAAGCCCGGGAAAGATGAAGAAGATGTAAATAATTGTAAATTCAAATTCTATAAAGTCAATAATACGTGTCACGGTATTATTGATGCATGACTACATTTGACGGGGAAAAAGTGGTCCAGTACTAAAAGATGCGTGTTAGACATATTTTAAAAAGTTTGAGTACATAAAATGTTTCTCGTGAAAAAAAGTATATAACTGTTATGAAATAATAAAAGAAAAAGAACAATATTATAGAGAAAAGTAGGGAGAGAAAATTCTTATTTAATTTTGGAATGAATTATAATGGGGTAAGACCCATATATTTATAGGAGAAATATGACTTAGTCACAAAGTAAAACTCTCCACAAGATAGACATTCACTCTAAATAGAATTCTATTCATAACACTCCCCCTTGAATGTATATTCAATGATAATGTGCCTCGTTAAAACCTTAACTAAAATAAAACCCAGTGAAAAAAAAATTTCTAGAGAAGGAAAAAGAGTACACATATCTACAATACGCCTTTTGGTTGCCTCGTTAAAAACCTCGCAAGGAAAACCCAGTGGGACAAAACCTTGTAAGGGAAAAAGAGTGCAACGCGCATTAACTCCCCCGATAAGAGCATCAATTCACATCCTTGTGCCTTCACATCTCAATCTTGTACACTAGCTTCTTGAAGGTTGATGTCGACAAAGATTTTATATCAGTTTCAATGTATTTTTACAATGACATAACATAGAAATCTCTTCATTCATATATTCAGGTACCTGAATCTCTCATGAGATATTATGGAGTGTTATGTCATGTGATCTTCTAGATCACTTGCCTCCTTTATTATGATCATTTTGATCATTTGCTCACCTTCTTTATCAAGAAGTTTATTTGAAACTGATTGTCTATACGCTTTAAGCTTACCGTAGACTTTGTCCTTCTAGGACTTAATATGAGCATTTGCAATGAGAAAATAGTTACTTTATTTGGGTGAGCAAATGCGCCCGACATGCTTTGCAATAAATTGCACATGAATTATCCTTTTATGAACTTCAAGTTCATATTATTTTATTCGAGCATCTCTATGTATAAATGATAATTTATTCTATGTAACTTTTCTCAACTGTTGTATCTTGTCTTCCCCTCATGTTAGAAAAACAAACTTGTTTTCTCAACTTTGAGAACCCATCTTTGTGTGTTATGGTGTTAATCAAAATATACACCACACATCAATAATAATAAGATGGAATTATTTGGTTCCTCACCCTGAACCACTTGTGAAGGGAGAAAATAATATACTTTCGTATATAACCTATATCAAATTGATATATATAAACTTTGTTCTCGTAATCAATAGTTTAGCTATTAAGTGGAGGCACTCAATAAATTATGTTGCTAAACCAACTGTGATATAAACCAACTTATCGAGATAAACTATCTTGAATAGAAAATCTGGAAATTATGCTCGAAATTAAATTAATGAGCAAGTTACCTCGCATATAACGACCAGGTTGCAGGTTAATAATAATTGCACATGTAACCATCTCATAGATGCATCTTATGTGGTATACATGGCTGGTGAATGGGCCCATATTCACCTTTGATATTTCCAGCATTCATGGGATTCAATCCCACTTTTAGTTGGTATATTAATTAATAAGAACATGCACATAGAAGAATTCGTAAAGAACTTTCTAGTTCTTTAATTTTTACCCATGTGAATTCTCTTTATTTTTGCACATCATACGTAAATTGATATGAGTAAATCAATTATGCCAACTGAATAAATTATCAATATTGATAAATTTCAGATTTACACTATGATGTGTGCAATTATGAATAAACTCCAAGTTTATTATGATATTGGTTTTACAATAAAATATCCACTTCATTGTGGTATTCTTTTGTTTATGTAGTATAAATTGGAGATAAAGCGGGTAGCTTTTTACATACATATTATTCCGCTATAAGTTGTAGTAATAGAAAATATTAAATCTTTCCTTTACTTATAGTCTCGATATAATCAACCGCTTTCGCGTATATTTTGGAAACTGAATAAGTTTCTTTGAGACTTACTATAACACAATACCTTATTGGTAATCAATTGTATTTCTCCAAAATAGTAATAATTGGCTCTTCAAGAGCTCTCAATTAATTTTGTACTACCACAGATTCATCAACATCCATGTGGTGAATATCTCATTTAAAGAGAAAGCTATACCATTATGGCCATGGTCAAAATAATATGCAAGATCTGTTTCTTGAATTATCGTTGACTTTTAATAATTACAATGCCAAAATATTTTGGCGTACAATAGGTGTGTGACCAATGACCATTCATGCCATAATAATGATATTATTTTCTTATATCATCTCAAACCTCCTTTTAGAGGTGAGTGTGGTGTAATCACTACCACTAGCACATTTATATTCTTCTAAAAACGAATATATATTCACAAATCAGATATTTTCTCATTCACATCATGAATGGACCATAGTCATCTGTATGTGCTTTATAAAATTCCATGTCAAATCGATGACAAATATTTTCACAAAGTGTGGATTATTTTGAGAATACTTATTGTTCTCATTACCACAATGATGACGATATAATTTCGTCTATTGCCACGTCCATATCCATTGATACCTTCACGGTAATAATTTTGTCTTCTTTCAGACTTATCACATACTGCTATCGCATTCTCTAAAGGGAATGAGAATGGAGCAAATTCAATGGGACTGGTTTTCAATTCTTTGCCCACAATTATACATGAATTTAATCATGGCAAGACATAGATATTTTACCACTTCATGTGGGTGTAATTTCTTAAAAACCCCATTAGATTTATAACCAAACTTTGTTGTCTTTGCCTGTGTATAAAATCAAATTATAGAATTTCAAGAATTTGAAAGAGAAACGTAAAATACTTACCTTAAATCCAGAATTTTAATCATGAAGGAAGTTCATGAAACAACTGACAATCATTATGCTCAATCCCAAACTTTCTACTCAATTGGTTAGAGTCTCGTGCTGATAACGTGTTATGAAACAATAAAAGAAGAAGAACAATATTATAGAGAAAAGTAGGGAGAGAGAATTCTTATTGAATTTTGGAATGAATTACAATGGGGTAAGACCCATATATTTATAGGAGAAATATGACTTAGTCACAAAGTAAAACTCTCCACAAGAGACATTCACTCTAAATAGAATTCTATTCATAACAATAACGGAAATTTCGGTACAAGTTTACAAGTTTGATGGTAAACTATGTATTCTGCCTATTTAAAATCACAAATTTTAAGATTTTTATTTATTGTTAAATTATTCAATCAAATACTTCCGACATAAAAAGAACGGATAGAGTATTATTTTAGGACAAATTTTACCCTTTTTGAACAACTATATCGTGTAATAAACTTACCAACAAAAATTGCGATAGAGTAATAAATATTTCTTTATTCTTAATAAGATATTTTAGATTTGAATCAAGGGTAAAAGTCTTCTTAATAGTGCTTTATTCTTAATAAGATATTTTCTGGATAATGTTTTCCTATTTTTTCATATTTGGTTGACTTAAATATTTTGGAAAATATTTTCCTTATCAATTCATTTTCCTTCAATGAGAGAAAAAAATTTTCTTTATCAAGAGAAGTGAAAACATTTTCCAAAGCTCCCTTTCAATCTTCCCCACACTCACCAACCCACCCCATCCCTCTCTAAAATAATTTTTTTTCCGTTACCACCCACCCTATTTTTTTACCTTAATTTTTCTTTTTATAATTTGCAATTTCTGTTTTTTCATTTTTCTCCACCTCCCCCACGTGCCCTCCCCCCCCCCCCAAAAAAAAAATTAAATATAGTTATTAATTTAAATTTTATTATAATCGGTTTAAAGACTCAAAATTTACATGTTCCAAAATTATGAGTTCGGAGGTTTATGTGTTTGAAATTTTACGGGTTTAGAAATTATAAAGTTTACGGGTTCGAAATTCTGCGGTTTTGAAAGTTTAGCGACTCGAAAGTTTATGAAATTTGTGGGTTTGAAAGGTTATTGGTTTGTAAATTTATCACTTCATATTATATCTAAATTATTTATAAATACTCTTGAGAAGTTATTTTTCTTAATTTGTGTACCTAATACTGCAAAATAAATAAAATTACTATTTATTTTTCAAGAAAATATTTTCTTAAAAAATATTTTTCACGAAAAATATTTCCGTTATACAAAACACACCTTTAATGTACAACTTTCCAGCATAAAATTCAAATTTTATCAGGTCTATAACCTTTCCCAACACGTAAATAAACAAATTTAACTATATCACGTGTAAAACTTATAAAAAAAAAAAGTTATCTACATAAAAAGAGGTAAAACAAAAATATCCAGTAGCAGTGACTCGGTCAGTCGGTCATTGCAAATTGACAATACGTGGCAGAAAAAGAGAACACCTCGTTACATATATCTTCCAAAATACAGCCACGTTTCTTATTTTGCCTTTCCAAATCAACCGCTCTTTTAATTTTCAAGTTTGAAACACCACAAACCTCGACCTTTATATCTTCTTCTTTCACTCCAACTCTTTCGCAACTCAGATCTAATTTATCGCTTCTTTTAGTTCTACTAATTTTACTTCTAAAGGGAAAAAAAAGTGTTTGAATTTAATATTTTTGAGAATTAATAGATATGGCGAAGAGGACAACGTTGTTTATAGTATGGGTGGCGGCGACGTTGTGTGTGTGCTGGTGTTGGGGGGAGGAAGCTGTGGAAAATGCCAAACAGAGAACAAATTTGGCAACTGGAGAAATGAAGATTGAAGGGGAAAAGTTGAAGCAAAGTGCTGAAGAAGTAATGCATAATGCTAAAGAAAAGGCTGATTCTTTGGGTGATTGGGCCTCCCAGTAAGATATTTCATATTTCTAATTGATTACCAATACTCTCTATTTATGTTTCTTTCGTTTCGATTATCGTTTTTTGATGTTGCTACTATTTTCTTTTTACATTATCGTTTCGGTTATCTTTTCTCCATGTAGTTATAGCTATTGTTACTATTTCATCTTGCATCTTTTCTTCTTGAGCCGGGGTTTCTATAGGAAACAGCGTGAACAGCCTTTTTTAAGTTGGACTAAGGTTCGAGTACACGCTACCACGACGACTACCCTGGATATCACTATATTTTGCTAAGTTTTTAAATTTATTACCAGCATGGGCGAAGCTAATGTTATAAAGAGTGATCAATCCACTACCCCGGTTGGAATTAGAGCTAAAATATTAAATTTTAGAGATATATAAAAAACTTCACTTCTTTCATAAATTTCAGGCTTCGCATACTATATTGTAGCCTTTTTCTTAAATGCTAGAGTTTAATTTTAACGCACTAACTGCAAATATTAATTTATACCATGAAGTTTAAGAGTACATACTGGGTTGTTGTTGTTGTTCTTGAAGTTTAAGAGTACAAGTTTAACTTGAGTTTAATTTTCAAAACGTGCAATGTAGCTTTAAAGATGTAAGTTTTAAAAGTCTTTCTTCTTATATTTTCCGAACAATTTGATACGGACAAATATGAATGATATTAAACTCTGAATATGTATAAAGTTAACATTTAAAGAAACTACTTTGGATTTGGTGAGGAAAGTTGTAGAAATTATTTCGGTTGATAAAGCAATGCTCAGTGGAGTTATATAAGTTTTACCAAGTAAATGGAGTTTGCTTTTTTTACTATCCCCTGTTATGATACCTTGCGCCGAGGATCGATTGGAAACAGCCCCTCTGCTCTCTCTACGGGTAGAGGTAAGGTCTGTCTACATATTACCCTTCGCAGACCCCAACTCTGTAGGAATATATTGTAGGAATATATTGGGGTAGAGGTAAGGCCTGTCTACATATTACCCTCCCCGGACCCCACTCTGTGAGAATATACTGGGTTGTTGTTGTTGTCTTACGATACCTTGATCGAACAACATATATTCAGCTACTCAAAGCAGTATTTAACATGTTGATTGTTGCCTGATGGCATTCTAATAATCGTCTCGTATGCGAGTCTCAAAATCTAAATGGGATGTTAATCACTACTACTAATTTTCAGGTATCAAGAAGATGCAAAATATGAAGCCCACGGATTAATGGATAGAACAAGAGATGCAGCAGCAGATGCTAAAGATTCTATAAGTTCAACCGCATATGGTAATTTTTTTCCTTTTGTCTACAAAGACTAAGATGTAGCACGACGCCAAAGGAATTTTTTCTCGGGTACTTCTAAACATTTTGAAAGAGTTGTATACTAATTGGTTTTGCTTGCAGGAACCCAAAGAGAAGCTTCTCAAAAAGCTAGCAGGATGGCAGACGTAGCGTCTGACAAATTAGGTGACGCGAAGAATCTTGCTTCGGAGAAGGGGAATCAAGCAATGGATGCAGCAGCTGATGTTGCTCATCGTGCCACGGAGAGAGGGAAACATGGTGTATATGGTGCTTATGACTTTGCATCGGAGAAAGCAGGTAACGCCAAGCATTGGCTGAGTAATGTATAAATTGTTGAGTTCCCTTGATACGAGGGGTGCTAGTGTAGGGGCAAAACCTAGTGATTATGTTAAACTACATGTTAGGGTTAAAATCTTAGGTGTGACATTCTAGCATTGTTTTAAGTTCTATTGTTAAAATTGTTGGCATTGCCACTGACACAGTTTCCATGGCTCTGATTTGGCAGGTGATACCAGCGATAAAGCCAAAGAAAAAGCTCATGATGCTTATGTCTCTGTCTCGGATAAGGTCGGCAATGCGATGAAGAAGGCCTCGGACATGGCAGCCAACACCAAAGAAGGAACTAAACATAAAGCTTGTGAGGCCTATGAATTCGCCTCTCAAAAGGTGGATGACGCCAAAGAAAAAGCTCATAATGCGTATGACTCTGCCTCGGATAAGGCAGGGCATGCGATGAATACAGCCTCAGACATGGCAGCCGATACCAAAGAAGGAACCAAACATAAAGCTTCTGAGGCCTATGATCTTGCCTCTCAGAAAGTAGGCGACACCATGAACGCAGCTTCCCATCTGGGCAGTAACGCCAAGGGAAAAATGCAGGATAAAACAAGTCAGGCAATGGACAAGGCTTCAGAAATGGCGGGTGATGCCAAAGAGATGGGAAAAGATGGCGCATATAATGCTTACGGATATGCATCTGATAAGATGAATCAAGCAAAGGACATGGCTTCTAATAGTACTGTCAATGCAAAAGATTCAGCGAAAGGTAAAGCATCTGATGCCTATGATTTTGCCTCGAGTAAGGCTGGCCAAACCATAAAAATGGCTACTGACAAAGCCAACGATGCAAAAGATGCAACCACGGAAGTATTGGCTGATGGGAAACTTAATGCTTTTGGTAAATATCAAGATGCAAAATCAAATGTTCGAGAAACTTACAAGTCTGCCAAGGATACTATGAGTGAACAAGCCAAGGAAAAGTATGAAGCTGCCAAAGAGAAGGCTTCAGATGCTGCTGGCAACCTTGGAAGCACGATGAGAAGTCGCGCTACAGAACTATGAAAAATTACTAGTAGCACAAAATGAAGTCGCTCTACAGAAGTATGAAAATTACTAGTAGCGCGAAATGAAGCACAGATCTTTTTAAGATAGTTAGTAGTGTTATGTTTCTTTTGTTTTCTGTAACTGTCTTTTTTATCTATACTTTGTAGGTTAGGGAAGTCGCTACCCCAACTAAGTTGTGTACATTTTTTTGCTTAGGTTGTTATAAATAATACGTTCTACTGTAGTATGACAATGTGTACACATTGTATTCCCCAGATGTATTCCCAGAGTTTACTTGTGAGATTATATTGGCTATGTGTTTGTTGTTTGCTGGAGCCTTCCCTTGTTTAGTTTGGAGCATTGATGTATGACCAGACGTCTGTTTGACACATTTAACCAAATCTAAACTAGCATATTATGATAAAAGGGCCTTTTGTAAGAACGAAGTCTTTCGATAAAGAAGAGAGAGAACTATATACTCCAATTTGGGTTGGCTTATGGCATCTAGAGAGCGTTAAGGCTTATGGAGGATTACGAGTAAAATACAAAGTTGGGTAGAAACAACTAGGGCAAAACAAAAGAGTTGTTCCCTCGTCGAGATAAGTTTCATCTTAAAAAATAAAAAAAATAAAAAAATTGTACTCATTCTTGCGCAATGGATCATGCTATCGTTCCAATGTTAATATTCTCTGTATCGTTCCAATGTTAATATTCTCTGTATCGTTCCAATTTTATCGTGAGGGGTGATAAATGTCATTACAAAGATTATATTAAGCAAACAGCCCAGCATTTCATTTCAGACATAGAGAGCTTCAAAGACCATGGTAAAAGGACCTTCAACTAATTTGTAGTGCAAAAGATTATTACAGTACAATGGAAGAATACTCAAGTTCTAGGAAGTACTGCACGAATTCGAAAAAGTGTAATACACCTGATATATGAACCGATCCGAAGAGGATTTAATAGTTTATATAAAAATCCAAAACCAGGCTTTGATAGTAGTGAGTTAGAAATTTTAGTCATTTTAAGTTATTAGGTTATAAATTAATAATCATTACCTATTAAATGAATTTTTTAAACAAATATAGGGATTGAACCAAATTATTGGATTCCCCCGAACCTGCTTCTTATGCTCTAGCACTGCCCCTGTTCCACCCTTTATGTACAAGACTGTAATGGGAGCCTTAGAGCAATGTAAGATTGTCTTTGTAGAACCTATAGGTTACGGGTTCGATCAGTGGTATCAGCCACTAATGCTTGCACCGAGCTATCCCTTTTTGCCCTTTACGTACAAGATTCAATTGAACCACCCACCAAAGATAGCTTCGCCACTACGTGTAGGTGAGGGGATCCTAGATGTACTGATCAGCCACTAGAGCTTGCACGGAGCTATCCCTTTTTGCCCTTTACGTGCAAGATTCAATTGAACCACCCACCAATGGTAGCTTCGCCACTCCCCTGCCCCATTCCCACTCTCCTTCCCCCTATGTATAACCATACACAAAAAAAAAAAAAAAATAAGGGAACTAGTGCACCAGAAAATGAAGAAAGCCCAAGCTAGCAAGATCTTAACTTAAAAACTTTATTTTGATTTCTTTCCCTGCGGCTTTTTTATGACTTCATCAATGTACATTATACCTTTGCCTTTATAAACTTCAGGAGGTTTACAACTCCTTATAGAAGCAGCAAATTGCTGTACCCTCTCTTCGTCGATCCCAGCACAGCAGATGACATTAGGTTTGAAACAGAACACACGAACTGCAGGAGGAACAATCAGTTCAACCTCATGGCTATTACCCAGCTTTAGGTATAAGAGACGACCTTCGGATTCTGCCCTAGCTTTGAAACCAACTCCGACAGTCTTGAGAAAGCGAAAGAATTTAGCTTCCATACGACTAAAGTTATCAATCAGCTGAAATGCGAGGTAATATGCAGAAAGCTACATCAATATGAGTACTGCAACAACAACATCACAAGAACGACATCAACAAACAATAAATATACTATGCCTCAAATTCAAGCAAAGTTGGGTTAGCGAGATGAATCCATGATCTTCTATTTAAGCTCATCTACATCTATACGAGATAAAATAAATTACAAAGCACTATAAGTTCTCTATATTTTCTACTGGCATCAAAAGCTACATCAATAGAGTAAAAAGTTGAAGGCCAAAAGACTAGAAATTCACAAAAGAAAGGACATTATTCCTTTGGTGGGAGCTTTAGCATGGACAAGATCATAGGAGACTCCAACTTCTAACATTGCAGTTGCACGAAATTATCAAACAACTCACCAAATTGATTTAGGATCAAATCTTGGCATTCCTGGCAAAAGATCTGAAACTCGTGTGTTGCTGAAAATGCCAATTGTATCATCGCTCTAGAGGAAGTGAAGGAAACCAGTAACCACTTTTCTATTTCATCGTTCAATCCCTCTCGCAATAGGCGAGGAGATGAAATTTATTTAAAGAAAATGGAAAATATTATGTTATGTAAAAGCAGATGTCAAGATCTAATCGAAATTGAAATAATAGATTTCTGTTTTCAGATTTTCTGCAGATCAAAACGATCATCAAGTGAGCAAAAGGTACCTAATTCCTAAACCATCTCAAAAGGCAAAAGCATGGCCTATGGTCTTGATAATAGGGGAATTTGATTATATTTCTGCCCTAAATAATCACACTTTATTGTTGTTTTGATATTATTTATGATGACAAAATGCTCTTATTAGTGTTTTTAGTGTGTTATAGGTACATAAGAGAGTTAATGAAGGCTAAAAGAGCGGTTTTGGAGTCAAAAGAAGATGAAAAAGGCCAATTGTGGAACAAGTCAAGAAATGGTGCTGAAATAGCCGGAAGATTCAGCGGCACTGTTTGACCGCGGTTCCACCGCGGTAGAACAGGCCTGCAGATGTTTTGAAGAATTAGAAGGCTGTGTCAACCGCGGTTCCACCGCGAACGCGGTCAAACCGCGGTGGAAGGCGGAAATTTAGGGACTTAAGTGTAAAAACGAAAGTTGTAAAACCTAAACCCTATATATATTGTTAGGATTCGCCCAAAGGAGGCAAGTTTTGTACTATTGACTACTTTTGCAAGCAAACTAGTAAGAGAGAACTCTCTCAACATCTTTCTTTCTTTTACATTGAATTTTTTATTATGAAATCAATTATCTCTTTTGTTTTCTTGATTATGCGTAGCTAAATCTTTATCTAAGGTTTTGATGTAAACTATAGATTGATAACTTCTGGGTTATGTGAATACAAATTGTTAGCTAAATTTCTATTTGTTCAACTTCGTTTTTGTGGTAGTTAATTGATAGGATCCTCAATTAGCTGTGCCTATCTAGTGTGCATAACTTGGAAAAGAGTGCATATTTAGGATATTATTGAACAACACCACACCTAGATTATTGGAGGAATCTATAATTGTGGGCGTAAAGGTGGGATTAGGAATAACGAAACCTTGGGTGCAATCTAAAGTGAATTGTGCAAAGTAAAGCTAGCTAGGGTAGCTCGGAAGAGTGCAATAGTAAATTATTGTAATTGCTCGGGAGAGAATTACGGTAGAATTAGAGTTCATGATTGATAGAAAAATATTGACAATTTGTATGAGCATAAATAGAATGGATTCCATCAATAGGGGAAATCAATACCTTGGTCTTTCTCATTATTCTTTACATCACATTCAATTATTTTCTTCGAGTCTTTAGTTTATTGCAAAAGTAGTTAGTAGAAACCATTCACAAATATATTCAAAAGTTTGGGAAGCCGATTCAAAAGTATTGTTGGGTTTTGAAAGTTGCAATTGATAGGTTAATTCTCTGTGAGATTCGACTCCGGACTTAATAAACCGGATTATATTGACAGCAACCGCATTGTCTTTTGTAAGGCATAGTTGGGCGTGATCAAATTTTGGTGTCGTTGCCGGGGAGTTAACTGAATTACCAATTGCGAGAACTGCAAGATTCTTGTGTAGTCAGATTCTCTCTACACACTCTAAATTGAAAATTTTGACAGTTGTTGAATTGGGTGCTCAGGTGCATGCCTAGGAAATCAGCAAGGACTAGAGAACTAATTGAAGGACTCTCAGACCAAGCAAACATTTCGGGCACGAAACAGGGCAATCGGACAACTTCAAAAGTCTCAGCAACCACTGAAACTAGATTTTGACATGGGAGACATAAACGACCCAAACCAGCAAGCTGGGTTGAACGTACAGGAGGCGCAGGAGGCGCATGAAGGTGCTTTGTTCGACTGGGCACAACCAACTGCTCATAATTTGGAAACTGCCATTATTGTGCCAGCCATTCAAGCTGAATCATTCCAGATCACTAACAACATGCTGCACTTGTTGCAAAACCAGGGACTATTTTCGGGGACTCGGGTTGAAGATCAACAGCAGCACCTGAAGAATTTTCTTTCTGCTCTTGCAGAGGTAGCCAAATGTGACACCGGAGGCCATCAGGCTATTGCTGTTTCCATTCTCGATTATAGGGGCTGCACAGATATGGCTCAACTCACTTCCCATTAACTCTATAGCAACATGGGATGAGTTAGTCAAGCAATTCCACAACAAGTTTCATCCACCTAACAAGATAGCTCGGCAAATTGATGAGATTGTGAGCTTCAAGCAAAAACCGATGGAGACATTGCATGAGACCTAGGGGCAGATTTAAGGGTATGATAGTTATGTGTCCTCACCATCGGGTTCCCGAACAGATGTTGGGTCAAAGGTTCTACGTGGGGCTCTCGGATAGCATGCAGAATATAGTAGATGCCTCAGCAGGTGGGGCTTTTCTGAGCAAGACCTGGAGAGAAGGCCAGAATTTGCTAGACAAGATGGCTCAGAACTCCGGGTAGACAACCAGGAATGCTCCTATCACTCCAGTGGTACACTCTGTACCTCTGAATCCTTCCAACACTATGGAGGCATGGCTACTTTATTGACACAAATGAGCATCCTGACGAAAAAGGTGAAAGAATCTGGGGTTAAGCAGCTGGTTCATATTGTGATACTACCAACGGTGGTTTATGCATATCTTGCATTAGTCAACCCATAGGTAATCCATGGGCTGCAGACTAAGAACATCACCATAAGCATGAAGACATGAACTACGTGGCTAATTATGGAGGGCAGCGACAGGGAAACCAGAATTGGGGTCAGCAGGCTCTACAGCAATACAGGCCTCCTCAGCCACAATACAATGCAGCATGTATGAGGCCACCCAACAATATGGCTCCATATCCTAGACCTCAGGCCTTCAACAATCAGCAGCAGGGGTATCATCCACCTCCACCACAGCATGGGGTTAGACATACGATGGGTTCGCAAGGTTGGAAGCTATGATGCAGCAGGTAATTAGGTCACATGCCAAAACCAATGAGAGGATAGATGCACATGATGCAGCTATTAAGAATATAGAGGTGCAGGTGGGCCAGATTGCTATGACACTGAACAATCGTCCTCAATGGACATTACCTGCAGACACTCAAACAAACCCAAAGGATCAAGTCCCAAAACAGCTGATGGCAGTTAGCCTGAGAAACGGTAGAGATCTTGATGCTGAGCGGGAAAGACATAGAGGCAATTTGCAGGCTGAGACACTCATTCCAGTACCCATTGAACTGGATGAGTCCACAGGGTTGATAGAAGTTACAGTCCAGCCAGCAGCTGAAAATAATGATGTGCAGCAGGAAACAGAGAAAGCAACTGAACCGGTTGTGGAACAAGTAGTAGAGAAAGAAAAATCCCAAGTGATTGGGAAGAAGAGACCTCCAGCCCCATTTCCTCAAAGGTTGGCCAAGCACCAGAAAGAGGAGCAATACAAAAGATTCTTCGAAATGCTCAAGCAAATCCAGGTAAATATTCCCTTAATTGAAGCCTTGAAAGAGATGTCTTGGTATGCTAAGATGATGAAAGACTTGATGTCGCGGAAATTTGATTTCCAAGACTTGGCCACCGTGACTCTTACGCAGACATGTAGTGCAGTAGTATCTAGACTTATAGCTGAGAAGCTATTTGACCCAGGTAGTTTCACCATTCCGTGCACTATAGGGAACTTTACCTTTTCTAAGGCATTGTGTGATTTGGGGACTAGCATAAATCCTATGCCCTTGGTGATCTATAAGAGGCAGGGCATTGGGAGAGCCAGGCCTACTTCTATGTTATTACAGCTTGCTGACAGGACGGTCAAGCGTCCATTCGGGATATTAGATGATGTGCTTATCCAGGTGGGGAAGTTTGTGTTTCCCGCCGATTTTGTGATTCTGGACTGCAAGGTGGACGAGGAAATTCCTATAATCTTAGGAAGATCATTCCTAGCCACAGGGAGAGCATTGATTGATTGTGAGACTGGGAGCTTAAGATGAGGCTAAATGATGAGGAGATCATATTCAATGTACAAAAATCTATGGGGCGCCCTAGTGAGTTCGCGAATTGCTCTCTCATTGATGCAGTAGATGTGATAGTGGAGACAGATAATGTAGAATTGACAGCTGAAGATCCACTTCAGGCATGCCTAATGAACTTAGAGGAGGTAAATGATGAAAGTCTGGCAGAGTGGGTGTTAGCACTGGAAGGCAAGCGGTTTTGGGATAGAGAGTTGGAGTTTGAACCTCTACACTTAGAAAAGAGAGAGACCACTCCAACAAAACCATCCATTGAGGAGCCACCAAAGCTGGAACTTAAGACATTACCAGCTCATCTCAGGTATGAATTTCTAGGCCCTAACTCCACTTTACCTGTTATTATCTCATTTGGTTTGCTAGATGTGCAAGCTCAAGAGCTTATACAGGTACTCAAGGAATATAAAACTGTCATTGGTTGGACCATGGCAGACATAAAGGGGATCAGCCCCGCATACTGCATGCACAAGATTCTCCTGGAAGAGGGGCACAAACCTTCCAGGGAACACCAAAGAAGGCTGAACCTGAATATGAAGGAAGTGGTGAAGAAGAAAGTGATAAAGTGGCTAGACGCGAAAATTATTTTCCCTGATAGTAGCTGGGTTAGCCCAGTTCAATGTGTGCCAAAGAAGGGTGGCATGACGGTTGTGCAAAATAATCTCAACAAGAACCGTCACCGGATGGAGGATATGCATGGACTACAGGAAACTGAATCTAGCCACCCGCAAGGACCACTTCCCACTTCTCTTCATCGATCAGATGCTTGACAAGTTGGCATGGAGGTCATACTTTTGCTTTTTGGATGGGTACTCGGGGTGCAATCAGATCCCAATAGCCCCCGAGGATAGAGAGAAGACCTCCTTCACATGCCCATATGGCATTTTTGCCTTCAGGAGGATGTCATTCGGCCTATGCAATGCACCTACCACATTCCAAAGGTGCATGATGGCCATATTCACTAACATGGTGGAATATATCATGGAGGTGTTCATGGATGATTTCTCAGTGGTAGGGAATTCATTCGATGAATGCCTTGTCAATCTGATAAGAGTGTTGAAACGGTGTATTGAGACCAACTTGGTGCTAAATTGGGAAAAGTGCCATTTCATGGTACAAGAAGGAATAGTCTTGGGGCACCGGGTTTCGAGCAAGGGTATTGAGGTGGACCGAGCCAAAGTTGACGTCATTGCAAAGTTGCCTCCACCAACGTCTGTCAAAGCCATTAGAAGCTTTCTTGGACATGCCGGTTTTTACCGGAGGTTCATTAAAGACTTCTCCAAAATTGCCAATCCCGTCTGTAAGTTACTTGAAAAAGATCACCCCTTTGTATTTTTTGATGATTGCAGGATTGCATTTGAGGAGCTGAAGAAGAGGCTGGTCACAGCATCAATCATTATTGCCCCCAACTAGGAGCAACCATTTGAGCTTATGTGCGATGCAAGTGACTATGCAGTCGGGACAGTGCTGGGCTAGCGGAAGGACAAGCTGATGCATCCAATCTACTATGCTAGTACACTGAGTGGAGCACAGCTGAATTACACTATGACGGAGAAGGAAATGCTGGCGGTAGTCTTTGTGTTCGACAAGTTCGGGTCCTATCTCATAAGATCAAAGGTATTGTATACACTGACCATGCAGCACTGAGGTACTTAATTGAAAAGAAGGACTCTAAGCCACGCCTAATTCGTTGGGTACTGCTTCTGCAAGAGTTCAATCTTGAAATCCGTGACCGTAAGGGAACTGAAAATCAAGTCGCCGATCACTTATCACGACTTGAAGGAGCTGAAATTTTTTAAAGAGAGTGGAGAAATTCTAGAAACCTTTCAAGACGAGCAGCTGCTCGCTACCCTCTCTTTGAAGCGCCATGGTATGCAGATTATGCGAACTACCTAGCCAGTGGTATTGTTCCTCACGACCTGTCATCGGTCCAAAGGAAAAGATTCTTTCGTGAAAGCCAACTGTACTATTGGGATGAGCCCTATTTGTTTAGAATATGCCTTGATAACATGATCCGGAGATGCGTCCCCGAGATCGAACAATCTTCTGTCTTGCAGGCTTGTCATGCTTCAGCATATGGTGGCCATTTCGAAGGAGTTCGAACAGCAGCCAAGATACTTGAGGCCGGTTTCTACTGGCTAACGGTATTTAAAAATGCACACTTGCGGATGAAAGGGTGTAATGAATGTCAACGCACGTGGAATATCTCCCGGCGTCACGAGATGCCCATGAACCCAATCCAACAGGTGGAAGTATTTGACGTCTGGGGGATAGATTTTATGGGTCCCTTTGTCAGCTCCTATGGCAATAAGTACATTCTTGTTGCTATAGACTATGTGTCCAAATGGGTGGAAGTTGTAGCATTACCCGCCAATGATGCTAAGATGGTGGTGGGATTTCTCAAGAAAAATATTTTCACTCGCTTTGGGACACCGAGGGCAATCATCAGCGACGAGGGCACTCACTTCTGTAATCGGGCATTTGAAAAATTGTTGGCTAAGTATGATGTGAAGCACATGATGGCTACACCATATCACCCGCAGATCAGTGGGTAAGTTGAAGTGTCCAACAGGGAGATAAAGAGTGTATTGACCAAAACAGTGAACGCCACAAGGACCGACTGGTCAAGAAAGCTCGATGATGCATTATAGGCGTATAGGACAGCTTTTAAGACACCAATCGACATTTCACCATACAAATTGGTGTTTGGGAAAGCTTGTCACCTACCCGTTGAACTGGAGCACAAAGCATGGTGGGCACTCAAGCAATTGAATCTCAGCTAGGATAAAGCGGGTAAATCAAGAGTAACCGAATTACATGAGTTGAAAGAGTTCCGGTATCTAGCTTTTGAGAGCACAAGATTATACAAAGAGAGGATGAAGCGGCTACATGACCAAAATATCATAGAGCGCAACTTCAAAATCGAGGACAAGGTACTACTCTATAACTCAAGATTAGGGTTGTTTCCGGGTAAATTGAAATCAAGATGGTCTGGCCCATTCCGGGTGGTTAAAGTATTACAATCTGGTGTCGTGGAAATACAATCTATAAATGGCTCTCACACTTTCAGAGTCAATGGACAGCGGTTGAAATTGTACGTTGGCATGGTATACCAATGAGACGGTTGAATTGCGGTTGGATGAACCTCAAAGGTCCAGCGAGCCTTAAAATGCGCTAAGTTGAGTCGTGTCGCGACGTTAAATCAGGCGTTACGTGGGAGGCAACCCACGAAATTGTTGTAATTGTAAATCATTATATTTAGTCTATATATAAAAAAGAAAAAAAAATATTACCCTGCCAGGTTTAAAGTTCAGAAAAACCGTCTCACCGCGGTGAAACAGCGGTAGATTGGCCTCTCTGAACCCAACCCATCGGGGTTGGACCGCGACCGCGGTCAAACCGCGGTGGGGACACCTTTCTGAATCTCCTGCCTCGCGGTTCCACCGCGACCGCGGTGGAACGCGGGCAATCAGGTAAAAAAAAAAATTTTTTTTAATTCCCCCCTCCCCCCTCTTTAATAAACCTAATCTACCCAAACCCTCCCCATTCTACACAAACCCAGCCGCCAGCCTTCCCCCAAACTCCCTCTCTTTCTAGTTTTCTCCTCCTTCTCTCTAACTTTCTTCCCCCAAATCTCTTCTTCTTCTTCACTCACCTTCACTCATCCTCCATTAGCACTACATTCATCCTCCTCCTTCCACTTCAAGTAAGATTTTCCTTTTCTTTTTCTTCTCTTTTTAATTATTGTTAATTTAATTAGTGTAGTATAGTTTAATTGTAGTTTTTGCTTAAACACTTCCTAGGCATAGTGTAAAATATGTTAATATGCCCTATTAAATTAGCAACATTGTTGTATAATTAATTTTTGGAATTTGGTTGATAATTAACTTGGTTGGGTCTCCATTATTATGTATTGTGAATTATTATGGTGGTTTGGAGACCCAAATTAACTAGTGGAATAATTAGTTTGGTTGTGGGCCATGGTTTGGCCAAGTATGTTGTAATATATGTTGTTGCAATTTTTAGGGGATATAATGCTTAGGTTTGGGTTGGTTGTTGTTGTAAAAATTTGGAGATGGTGTATTTATGTGTGGGTTGATGTTGGAATGCTAAAAGAAGTAAGTGTGGGGTGCACTAGGTTAGAGTTGGAGAAATTGTTGGAAATATATGATCAAATTAGGGGTCATGCTATGATGGCACTAAAAGAAGTACCTTTGTAATCGACGGATGGTGAAGTCTGAGTAACCATTCGAAGTACTAACATAATGAAAATTTTTATATGCTTCTTCTGTGCAGGATTATGGCTCCCAAGCGATCCGGGCATGCTGCGAGCTCGTCTAGGCATCCTACCTACGATGAGTCTCGTTTTGAGTGCGAGGAGGCAAAAAATGATGTTCATGCCAAGGCTACCAAGGCATGGCTACAGGAGATCTCCATTGACAAGATGGTTCTTCGGGCTGAAAAGCCCGACATGTACGAGGAAATTCGGCGCAGGGAGATGGAATTCTTATTTGATGAACCTGCTCTCGTCAACAAGATGCTCGTCAGGTAGTTCTAAGCAAACGCGACCTACGGCATGGCTAGGGAGGTCTACGTACGAAGTAAGCGTGTTTGGGCCAAAGTGCCTAGTGTTAGGCAGGCTTTGAGATTGCCTGCTTTTACCAGTGACGTGGATTTCTACCACGACAAGCCTGGTGTCTCTTGGGACATCATGATAGAGGCCCTATGCGTATGTGGACGTCCTTTCCGGATCAAGGACCAAATTACTCTTAATTCCACATGTTTCACGCATCTTTCCTAGTGCTGGTTTACAGTTGTCTGTAACCGTTTTCTGCCCTCCAGCAACACCACCGATGTTAACTTTAATCGGGCATTATTGACTTGTTGCTTTGTCACCCAGCGGGAGTTTGATGTTGCCCGCTTGATCTGTGAGGAGATGATGCTTAGGGGACCCCTCAAGTCTAAGGGATTTTACTTCCCTTCTTTGGTCACTACCCTTTGCCTCTCCCACCTGACACCCGTATTACCTACGGATGGTGAGCTTCCACAAAAAGCTCCGTTCAAGGCTTCTATTATTCGGGTGGGTAGAGGCAACAACCCCATTGACATTGATGATGATAATGACCCTGTTCCAGTTGTCCAGTCCCGGTGGTCCACTGACTCCGCAGGTACTTCTAGGCAAGCTCACTATGGAGCTAGCATATCCCGGTCCCAGTCCACAAGAACTATGCTTAGGTCTTTGGAGGAGGGAGTTGCGGATTTACACACTTCCGTGGACGGCCTGCACACGCACATGGACGCGATGTTTCAGAGGCACTCTAGGTCTGAGAACCGTTTTATGGCATGGTTCAGAGCACTGGGCCGAGCATGCAATGTCGACCCCGCCACCGTCTCCGACTCAGATTGAGTCCCAAGTAAGCCTTCTCACCCTTCTGTGCTTTACATTGATTATTATGCCATGAGGACATGTCATGATTTTAAGTGTGGGGTGGGAGACTTATTCTGTATTGTATGTCGTACATGGTAGATTTAGTTGTAGAGTATATTATCTGGCTTGGCCCGATGATGGACACTTGGAGACGGGTTTCTTAAGGGTCTAAGTCGGAATAAAAAATAAAAAAAATCAAAAATTTTAAAAAATCCAAAAATATGAGTAGATGGCTCTTCCTGATGACGGACTACTTGGACAGTACTCTTGAGGGAAGTAGTCCATGTAGGAATTTTTGTTTATTTTCTTTTCTTTTTCTAGGTAGTGTATCACCTCCCCTTGGTTTTTCTTTTGGCCACGATTTTTTTCCAAGGGTTTTTATTGAACCGGGTTAAGTAGATTTTTCTTTTTTAGGATTAGAGGGTAAAGGTTAATATGTAACCCCAAGTATATACACTATAAAACTAAAATGAACTTGAGAGTGTATTATCTGAGCTTGACTGTAGATTCTAGGATATGCCTTAAATTGCATAATACAGCTTGCTTGAACGTTGATAGGACTCTGTAGATGAACCTGATTCTAAATGAGTTGCATGCTAAGTGTGTGTGAGTCTTTACCAGCATTATATGTTTATACAAGATACCTAGAACTTGCCATGTGTGTGCGCAAAGCGAAATAGAAGTTATTTAGTTATAGAAATTATAGAGGCATTTCTTTGTGTAACCCCATAAATCAATAAACTGTGAATTCACTTGTACATAATATCTTAGTTAACCCCTTTGAGCCTTAAGCCTGTTCTTTGATAACCATGTAATGTTCACCAAATCTATATCATATATTATTGTACCTTACCTCCTAGAAGCACTTGAGTTGTAATGAATATGCAAAAGTGAAAGAGTGGGGTGAGGGGAAATTAAAAAAGGGAAAATCAAGAATGAATGGTAGAAAATTGTGAACTGGCAATATATAGTAAATGCTTTACAAAGCAATGAAAAAAAGAAAAAAAAAGATGTATACATGTAAATAAGAAAGCCAGTTACACCAAAAGAAGATTGGGGATTAAAAGTGAATAAAAGGTGAAGGAATGGTTAGGGGGAGCATAACGAAAAAGCTTAAAGGGAAGTTGTGGAAAAAAAAGTGCTTAGGGAGGTTAGCCACTATAACCAAAAGTATCCTACCCGTCTCATAGCCTACATTACAACCCTTAAAGACCTCTTGATCTTTGATTAAATAACTCGATTAGTGGAGTATTACACTAGGGGCAAGCCTATGGTGTATCTGTATACATATAAATGCTCTTTGCTGAGAGTGAGTGAAATTTTTCTATATCTATAAGTTCCATGTTCTAAATTGCTTATGTGTGAGAACTTCTCAATGCATAATTGTGTGAGGGCATGTAACTCGGGAAGAAAAGGGTAAGTTTGCAAGTTTGTGATAATAATTAGAGTAAGCAATGATGTGTTGGCATTTGAGTTTACAGTTGAGTAAGGATTGTGCATTTCTTAGGTTAATCATGAATAAGAGGTTGTGTGACATATTTTGGGGGAGACATTGATAAAATTGGCCTAAAAGTGTGATTAAGGTTGTTCGCGGACGAGCAAAGGTTTAAGTGTGGGGTGTTGATAATAGGTGAATTTGACTATATTTATGCCCTAAACAATCACACTTTATTGTTGTTTTGATATTATTTATGATGACAAAATGCTCTTATTAATGTTTTTAGTGTGTTATAGGTACACAAAAGTTAATGAAGGCTAAAAGAGCGGTTTTGGAGTCAAAAGAAGGTGAAAAAGGCCAATTGTGGAACAAATCAAGAAATGGTGCTGAGATAGCCAGAAGATTTAGCGGCACTGTTTGACCGCGGTTCCACCACGACCGAGGCAAAACCGCGGCAAAACCGCGGTAGAACAAGCCTGCAGGTGTTTTGAAGAATCAGAAGGTTGTGTCCATCGCGGTTCCACCGCGAACGCGGTAAAACCGCGGTGGAAGGCAAAAATTCTAGGGACTTAAGTGTAAAAACGAAAGTTGTAAAACCTAAACCCTATATATATTGTTAGGATTCGCCCAAAGGAGGCAAGTTTTGTACTATTAACTGCTTTTGCAAGCAAACTAGTAAGAGAACTCTCTCAGCATCTTTCTTTCTTTTACATTGAATTTTTGATTATGAAATCAATTATCTCTTTTGTTTTCTTGATTATGAGTAGTTAAATCTTTATCTAAGATTTTGATGGAACCTATTGATTGATGAACTTCTGGGTTATGACGTTATGTGAATACAAATTGTTAGCTAAATTTCTATTTGTTCAACTTCGTTCTTGTTTTAGTTAATTGATAGGATCCTCAATTAGCTGTGTCTATCTAGTATGCATAATATGGAAAAGAGTGCATATTTAGGATATTGTTGAACAACACCACACCTAGATTATTGGAGGAATTTATAATTGTGGGCGTAAAGGTGGGATTAGGAATAACAAAACCTTGGGTGCAATCTAAAGTGAACTGTGCAAAGTAAAGCTAGTTAGGGTAGCTCGGAAGAGTGCAATAGTAAATTATTGTAATTGCTCGGGAGAGAATTACGGTAGAATTAGAGTTCATGATTGATAAAAAAATATTGACAATTTGTATGAGCATAAACAGAAGGGATTCCATCAATAGGGGAAATCAATATCTTGGTATTTCTCATTATTATTTACATCACATTCAATTATTTTCTTCAAGTCTTTAGTTTATTGCAAAAGTAGTTAGTAGAAATCATTCACAAATATATTCAAAAGTTTAGGAAGCTGATTCAGAAGTATTGTTGGTTTTTGAAAGTTGCAATTGATAGGTTAATTCTCTGTGGGATTCGACTCCGGACTTAATAAACCGGATTATATTGACAGCAACCACATTGTCTTTTGTAAGGCATAGTTGGGCGTGATCAGGTCTCTTACATCGGATGTGCGCGTCACTACAAATGTTCCTGAGGACACTATATTTATTTGGTATGATGGGTAAGCAAAATAATACTGGGATAAAAAATTAATACAGCTTTATCCCTTGTTTGGTTACTAATCTTGGGAAAAGTTAACCCAAGATAGAGCAGTAAAATTCACAATCTCAGAATTAATACAACACACCAAACAATCAATAAGAAATAATATCAGGATAACTAGTCCGTTCCAAAAAGAATGAACTCTTTCTAAATTTGGTAACAATTTAGCTTAAAGTTACAACTCTACCCTTAATGAGAAGTCTTTATAACCGCACAAATACTCTGGGCCCCATTTGGACTTGTTTAAGACAACAAATTCCAAAAGTCTCCATTTTTTTCTTAAATTCCGTGCTCAGTCAAACAGGTTCACATAAATTGGAACGGAGGGACTATGTGACTTTTTGCTATCTGCCTAACCATTGGTGGACAAAGTTATCAGATTTTCAGAATGATTTGGTAAATGAAATTCATACCAAGTGCTGGAATCTCAATATATTCAGACAAATATTTCATCTTTTTCTCTTTTTCCTCTTCCTATAGCTGAAGTTTCATAAGAATTGATTACCAAGTCGGACCCATTATCAAATAAGAAGCAAATAAGAACCATAGTCATGTCATAAAGAATTAAGTAATTTCTACAATAGATTTCCACGAAATTGATTATTCGTACTAATAACGACGACAAGTAATGGGAGGCAAATACGAATACAAATTATTGCAAATATAACAAAGAATTAGAGAAGGAACTCACAGTTCGGATATCGTCGCCGATTGAAAATGGGGGAAAATGGTGTCAACTTCAGCCCGAAATTTGGAGTCAGTCTGAATTTGGGCCTGAACCATGCTAGATAAAGGACTCTGGGCATGTAACTTTGATAAGGAACCTTTTCGTATATATACATTTGTTTACCCGGTTTTGTCTAAGTTTATATAGTTACAGAAATGAACTAAAGTTTTTTACAAATATATACAAATTCGGTCAATATTTGTAATTTATCTGCAACTTAAATACATACATTTTGTACGGTCAGAAACTACAATTTACATACATTTTATATACAATTACGTAAGTGGTACATATTTTGTATACCATTTTTACACTCGACATACAATATATATGCAAGTTATTTATATCTTTGTTTTCGAGTTTCAATCTGAAATTTCAACCAAACCACCTCGAAGCTTCACCAAATTATCTTAAAATTGAGATATAAACTCCAAAGAGTATTCCCAACATTTACAATAATACCTAATTCACACAAAAAATAATTTTATAAATCAGAAAAGGGTCTGATATATCCTTGTACTATGGTAAATTATTTAAAATTGTCCCTCGTTATACTATTGAGCCATAAAAGTCCCTATCATCTAATTATCCTAACAAATTTGCCTTTAGTATGACGAAGGTACCACGTGGCATCCACCCTTGCCTCTTTTTAAATCTAGGCACATAAAAGACTACCCGCTCCATGAAACCCACCAACCCATAGACCATTTATAAACCAAAGAGATATTTTTATATTGCATATCGGTTTAGCAAAAAATTCAAAAATATATATAAATATCTCCTAAATAGAGATTATTATTTGATTGATAGATGTTACTCTTGTTCCCCAAAATAAATTTCAAAAACTTAAAAAAAATACAAATGTCGGAAAAGCAAAAGAATAGCCGATTTAGTGAAGAATCCCAATAAAACGATAACCAAAATAGAAAAATAAATTGAAGGTCTAAAATGGAACAAAAAATAGAGAAATGAAATAGGAACGACCTAAAAATATTAAAAAATAATTTTTGAACCTTCAGATTGTAGAATCATCATAAGGTCGAGAGGAGAAGCCATTGAAGGTCGAATAGCATCGATCTCGAGAGAGAGAGAGAGAGTATATAGATAAATAGAGAGATATATTTTGTTCTAGTGTTTTTATTGCTTTTGATGTTTCATTGGAAAAATCAGGAAGAGGCATCTGCCACACAAGTGAATACGCTACTCTACTGCCTTCTATTTTTTTTAACAAAAGAAATAAGTACCAAACTAATAAATTCATTATAAAAATCTAGCAGAGAGCAATACATGTGGCTTGCACTTTTGTTGATGTGGGGAAAGAGTTCAAACTTAATCCGAAAATGAAAATGGACAAAGCTGGAGAATATTTTCATGTTCTAAATAGTTAGTGAGAGAAGAAAATGAACAGGGAAAATGAAATGGACGAAATGGGTATTATTTGGTTTATAGATGGGTTGTGGGTAGGTGGGTTTTATGGAGCGGATCGTCTCTTATATGCCCAGATTTAAAAAGAGGCAAGGATGGATGTCACGTGGCACCTTCGTCAAACTAAGGGCAGATTTGTTAGGATAATTAGACGGTAGGGACTTTTATGACCCAATAGTATACCGGGGATAATTATAAATCATTTACTATAGTATAGGGATATATCAGACCCTTTTCCGTTTATAAATTTTGAGTTTCGAATTCAAAGCTTCTAAGATTTATATTGAATTAATATGGTTTCCAATTAAATCTACTTCCTTCATTAATACTATTTTGTTTATAGATTCCAAAAAGTTTAAAGAAACCAATGATCTTTCCTCGTTCAAAAGTAATAATTTGTTCAATGTTCAACATAGAAAAACATAGAAAAAATAGAAAATAAGAAGAAATAGATAAAAATAATTGAATTGCTTGATGCCAAATTTCTTTATTCTCGTAAAAGTGTGGTTGTAGTTGAGGAGTAACGGGCCAAACATTCTTCTGTTAATTTATAGTTTTAGTTTTGGGATGGAAGAAGAAGAGAAAGTATGGAATATTAGAGTGTAATGCATTATTTTGTATAAATTGAGTAACGTGTATATAATTTTATAATTTAGTTAAAACCTCAAAATTGAGAGTAAAAGAATTTCAAAATTAGTATAGACAAGTAAAAATCTCTGGGAATGTATATATCCATAAAATAGGTGTGTGATATTGATATACGGTGTGATATATTTATACGTTGATAGACATGATATACCAACTATATACATTGTTATTGATGAATTTAGAGTGTAATTGTTGTAATTACAAAGTTTGACCAAGTAATTAGTTGTCAACATGGAATTGAGTATAATTGGGGGATTGTAATTACACTCTCCAATTCTCAAGGGGATTGTGAGAATTGGTGGTAATTACACTGTGTAATTACAAGGTTGCTTTTTAGTTTACACTTTCCAATTCCCACGCGGGTTGTGGTTCTCAAATTTATTTTTTGCTTTTTCTTTCCACTTTGACTCTAATTCGCACCATTTCATCCCAAATTGCATCTGAATGCTTCCTCCACATAGAAATACCACAAATGAGCACAAATCATCATATTATACATCTCAAATCTTCGAAACATGAGCTAAATACGAGGTAATATTGTAACGATCCGGCCGGTCGTTTTTGAAATTTACGGCCCGATTTTCAATTTAATTATTCCCCTAAGTTCATTTATGCTATTGTGGTTTGCCGGGAGATTCGATTCTAGAATTTGGAGTGTTTTGGGACACTTAGTCCCTAAATGAGAGCTTTATAGTTGAAAATGGCCCGTATTCGGAACAGTGTTAAGACGACCTCGGAACGGAAATCCGATGGTTCCTTAGGTGATTTCGGGGTTGGGAGCGCGTTCGAAATATATTTTGGTGGTCTGTAGCTCATTTAGGCTTGAAATGCCGAAGTGTGGAATTTTTGGAAATCCGATCGATAGGTGAGATTTTGATCCGAGAGTCGGAATGGAATTCCAACAGTTGCAGTAGCTTCGTTAGGTGATTTTGGATATGTCTGCAAATTTTCAGGTCATTCGGACATCGTTTGGTTAGGTTTTTGATAACATGTAGGTTTCAGAAGTTTTGGTTGAAACTTAGGCTTGAATCCGCCTTGATTTGATGATTTCCGTGTTTAAGGGCGTGTTTTTATGTTTGAAACAAGTTCGTATCGTGTTTTGGGGTAGGTTGGTGGTTTTTGTTGGGGTCCTGGGGGCCTCGGGGAGAATCTGGGAGTCCAATCGGACTAATTCTTGCATTTTAGAAGTGTTGTTGACTGCTGGTATGTGTTGCAGACGAATACTCTATGAGATCGCATAGGGGAGATGCGATCGCATAGAAAGTTTGGGAGGAGACCAAAATTTTGTTCTATGCGATCGCGTAAAATGCTATACGATCGCATAGCTTTGGATGGTTGTGCTCTGCGATCGCACAGGTAACCATGTGATTGCATAGTGTAAAGAGTAGGGGTCCTAGGCCCAAACTTTTGTTTTATGCGATCGCAGAGCATTGTGTGCGATCACATAGGTCTATCTGGATGAGCTGTGCGATCGCATTGTGGTATATGCGAACGCATAAGGTAATTTGGCGAGGGTTAAAATTTGTTCTATGCGATCGCAACAGTGTTCATGCGATCGCATAGAGTAAATACCCGGGCAGACAGAATCAGAATATAACACTTCATCCGCAAGGGTTTCACCATTTTTACAAAAACTCAAGCTAGGGAGCTCGGTTTTGGGTGATTTATCACGTGCTTTTCAGAGACAATTGTTAGGTAACGATTTCTTACTCCTTTTTTATCATTATTCACTAATCTAAACTCAATTTCATCCTTTAATTTCGGATTTGGGGTGTAAATTTGGGGTAATTTCATAGAAGAAACTTTGATGATTTGGAGGGGCAAACAAACTCCGATTTCGATAAATTTTATATGGTTAGACTCATGAGAGTACGAGGGTTCTGAAAACGTAAAAATATTTTGATTCCAAGCCAATGGCTGCAGGGGTATTTTGGTCATTTCACCCATTTTCCCGATGTAGCTTTAATTTTATCATTGTAATTAGTTACTTGCGATGTTATTTACATTGTGTAATTGGTTTGACTAGATTCGTGCCACTCGGAGTCGAATACTCGTGGCAAGAGAGTCGTTTCTTTGCGGTTTTGTACCGGAATTGAGGTAAGTGACTTGTCTAACCCTGCGTGGGGGAACCTTCTCCCCTAGGATATTATGTGTTGATTTAAATGCCTTGTACGCGAGGTGACGGGCGTGTACTTGCGTAGATTGTTGAAAAATCACCTTACTTGAACTGTTCAAATTGTGATATCCGTGATATTTAATTGATTAAATTGTAAGACTAATCTGATGTTAGTTAGATAAGCATGATTAGATAAGATTATCTGTCTAAGTGCCTACTTATCTTAATTAAACTTCCGGGAGCTTGTTGAGACTGGATTTGGTGTAATTTGTAGCTATGTACTTCATATTTCTCTGTGTTTTTCCTCTTATTGGTTGTGTTTGTGTTTGTGGACTGTGTTTGTGTTTTTGTGGACTAAGGGTTCAATTTCCGGAGATTCGGTGCTACTGAGGTACTGGACTGTGGGTTCAATTCCTGGAGATCCTGCGGTACTGATATAAAGGACTGCGGGTTCAATTCCCGGAGATCCTGTGATACTGATATAAAGGATTGCAGGTTTGTGTATGTGTTTATGGACTGCGGGTTCAATTCCCGGAGATCCTAAGATATTGAGATACGGACTGCGGGTTCAATTCCCGGAGATCCAAGAGCTGCGGGTTCGATTCCAGGGGAGACCTAGAAATACTGATATACGAACCGCGGGTTCAATTCCTGGAGATCATGTGAGACCGATATATGGACTGCGGGTTCAGTTCCCAGAGATCCCAGACTTGTTGATTTGTACATTGTTGTGTTGATTTCTCCTTGTTAACTTAATTGTAGACGGTTGCAGTATTTACTTTATTGCTGTTATTTCAGTCTTATACTTATTTGAACTGCTCGATATCATTATTATCATTATGTTATTATTTCTCGTAGGGCCCTGATCTTCCTCGTCACTACTCCATTGAGGTTAGGCTTGTCACTTACTGAGTACCGTCGTGGTGTACTCATACTACTCTATTGCACACTTTTGTTGTGCAGATCTAGGTACATCGGATCAGGTGCATTACAGGTGATTTAGGAGCACCTTCACGAGACTTGAGGTATGATCTGCTACGTCCGCGGATCCGGAGAGTCCCCTTCTATTCTCATTAGTGATATCAGCTATTTCCCTTATTTTTTGTTGTATAGACATTCTTGATGTGTAGAGCCACAGTTGTACTCTTTTTTAGTCTGTGTTGCCCGTGAGTTTCCGGGTCTTGGTAGTGTATTTTCTTCGGGTATTTGGCGAAGTGTATGTGCCGAGCGACACTTATTATATTTCTTTTACATCATTTCGCTGTTATTATACCATTTTGTTCATAAAAGTGTATATTCCGCATCGTGTTAGGCTTACCTAGTCGCGAAGACTGGGTGTCATCATGACATGTTCACGATTCGTGAACTAGGGTCATGACAAGTTGGTATCAGAGCTCTAGGTTCATAGGAGTCACGGGACACAGATCGGTCATTTAGAGTCTCGCTGATCGATACAGAGACGTCTGATTTATCTACGAGAGGCTATGTAACTATTTAGGGAACTCTTCATTTCTTTTGGATTCCTTGTCGTGCGATATTTTGGCACCAAATCTAAATTTCTGTTTTCTATTCTTTCACAGATGGTGAGGACACGTGCTACTCGTGAAGATCAGGCACATGCGCCCCCTACTGGCGCCGCCAGAGGCCGGGGCCGTGGTAGAGGTCGGACGCGCCCGAGGTGCAGCCATAGCACCCGCACGCATTGCCGCTGAGGCACCACCGGTGGATCAGGTTGGAGCGCAGGCACCTAGTACAGCGACTACAACTGCTACTACTCCAGCACTCCAGGAGACCCTGGCCCAGTTCATGAGAATGTATACTACTTTAGCTTAGGCAGGGTTACTTCCTCTCACTGCAGTTAGATCTCAGGCCAGGGGAGGGGCCTAGACACTCGCAGCCGCTACACCTGAGCAGCGAGTGCCCGTGGAGCAAGTTAAAGATTATTGTTATGCCTCCTGCCACCCCAGTACAGCCCGGAGGTGGACCAGCTGCCTCCGAGGATGAGCAGCGCAGATTAGAGAGGTTCGAGAAATTTGATCCTCCAGTGTTCAGTGGTTTGGCTACAGATGATGCATTGGGGTTTCTAGAGGAATGTCATCGTATCCTTCGTACCATGGGGATAGTGGAGACCGGCGGGGTTTCCTTCACTACTTTTCAGCTTCGTGGGGCCTCTTATGATTGGTGGCGCACATATGAGATGGATAGTCCAGATGAGTCTGCCTCGTTGACCTGTACACGGTTTTCTAATATGTTACTGAGGGAGTTTGTTCCCCAAAGCCTTAGGGACACTTGGCGATCGGAGTTCGAGCGGTTGCGTCAGGGCTCTATGACAGTATTAGAGTATGCTATTAGTTTCACCCGGTTAGCCAAGCATGCACCAGCCTTGGTAGCTACGGTCCGGGAGAGATTGCGGAGGTTTATTGAGGGCCTTATTTCGTCGATCCGGTCCAGCATGGCTAAAGAGCTGGAGAAAGATGTACCGTATCAGTACGCGGTGAGTATTTCCAGGCGGATCGAGAGTATTCTCCCTACAGAGCAAGGAGAGAGGGAAGCCAAGAGGTCTCGTAAGTCGGGTAATTTCTCTGGTGCCCGTACTTCAGCAGCCGGTCGTTTTGGCATGGTTTATTTCGGTCGCCCAGTTCATTCAGCATTTCCAGCAGCTGGTAGTACTCCAGCTCTTCCAGCACATGAGGAGCCTTATTATGCTCCCCCAGTTTCTAGTGCGCCTCCTGTGCGGGGTACCTCCAAGGGTCAGTCGAGCGGGGGCGAGGCCAGTCAGTCGCAGCCACCGCGTCCTCCCAGAGCTTGTTTTGAGTGGGGGGATACTCGCCATCTGGTTAGAGAGTGCCCCAGGCATAGGAGAGGAGCACCTCCACAGACTTCGCAGCCTCAGCGTGGTTCACAGGGTCAGCAGGCCATCGTTCCAGCCCCAGCTGCCACCGCACCTGCCTAGCCAGCCAATGGCAAGGATTAGGGTGCCAGAGGCCGCCCTCGAGAGAGGGGTCAGGCCAGATTATGTTATTCCTGATCGCGCTGCAGCTGTTGCCTCCGATTCTATTATTACAAGTATTATCTTGGTTAGTCACAGAGAGGCATTGGTTCTATTCGATCCTGGTTCTATTTTTTCATATGTGTCCTCTTATTTTGCTTCACATATGGGTGTGCCTCGCGATTCTTTGAGTGCCCCCATTTATGTTTCTACTCTGGTGGGAGATTCTTTGGTTGTGGAGCATGTATATCGGTCGTGTTTGGTCACTATTTATGATTTTGAGACCAGAGCTAATCTATTGTTGCTCGATATGGTTGATTTCGATATTATTCTGGGCATGGACTAGTTGTCGCCCCATTATGCTATTCTTGATTGTCACGTAAAGACCGTGACGCTGGCTATGCCAGGCATTCCACGTATTGAGTGGAGTGGTGCTCTAGATCACACCCCAACCGTGTTATTTCCTTTCTCAAAGCTCGGCGTATAGTTGAGAAGGGGTGTGCAGCTTATCTAGCTTATGTGAGGGATGTCAGTGTTTGTGACGACCCAAAGGGTCATCACTTGTTTATTTAATCATTCCGAGCTTTTGAGGCCTTGAAAACCTCATTTATAGTTGCCTCGATTTGCGTGCACAGTCCGGGCACAAAGCTGAAAAATATTTATGTTGAAATATGTGAAATATGTGAAAAAGTAGAAGAATTTTGATATTAATATTGATATGGTTGACTTTGGTCAACATTTTTGGTAAACGGACCGGATCCGTGATTTGACTATTTCAGAAAATCCGTAGAAAAATATGGAACTTGGGCATATGTCCGGAATTGAAATCCGAGGTCTAGAACCCCAGTAAAAGAATTCAGAACAAGCCAAGGAAAAGTATGAAGCTGCCAAAGAGAAGGCTTCAGATGCTGCTGGCAACCTTGGAAGCACGATGAGAAGTCGCGCTACAGAACTATGAAAAATTACTAGTAGCACAAAATGAAGTCGCTCTACAGAAGTATGAAAATTACTAGTAGCGCGAAATGAAGCACAGATCTTTTTAAGATAGTTAGTAGTGTTATGTTTCTTTTGTTTTCTGTAACTGTCTTTTTTATCTATACTTTGTAGGTTAGGGAAGTCGCTACCCCAACTAAGTTGTGTACATTTTTTTGCTTAGGTTGTTATAAATAATACGTTCTACTGTAGTATGACAATGTGTACACATTGTATTCCCCAGATGTATTCCCAGAGTTTACTTGTGAGATTATATTGGCTATGTGTTTGTTGTTTGCTGGAGCCTTCCCTTGTTTAGTTTGGAGCATTGATGTATGACCAGACGTCTGTTTGACACATTTAACCAAATCTAAACTAGCATATTATGATAAAAGGGCCTTTTGTAAGAACGAAGTCTTTCGATAAAGAAGAGAGAGAACTATATACTCCAATTTGGGTTGGCTTATGGCATCTAGAGAGCGTTAAGGCTTATGGAGGATTACGAGTAAAATACAAAGTTGGGTAGAAACAACTAGGGCAAAACAAAAGAGTTGTTCCCTCGTCGAGATAAGTTTCATCTTAAAAAATAAAAAAAATAAAAAAATTGTACTCATTCTTGCGCAATGGATCATGCTATCGTTCCAATGTTAATATTCTCTGTATCGTTCCAATTTTATCGTGAGGGGTGATAAATGTCATTACAAAGATTATATTAAGCAAACAGCCCAGCATTTCATTTCAGACATAGAGAGCTTCAAAGACCATGGTAAAAGGACCTTCAACTAATTTGTAGTGCAAAAGATTATTACAGTACAATGGAAGAATACTCAAGTTCTAGGAAGTACTGCACGAATTCGAAAAAGTGTAATACACCTGATATATGAACCGATCCGAAGAGGATTTAATAGTTTATATAAAAATCCAAAACCAGGCTTTGATAGTAGTGAGTTAGAAATTTTAGTCATTTTAAGTTATTAGGTTATAAATTAATAATCATTACCTATTAAATGAATTTTTTAAACAAATATAGGGATTGAACCAAATTATTGGATTCCCCCGAACCTGCTTCTTATGCTCTAGCACTGCCCCTGTTCCACCCTTTATGTACAAGACTGTAATGGGAGCCTTAGAGCAATGTAAGATTGTCTTTGTAGAACCTATAGGTTACGGGTTCGATCAGTGGTATCAGCCACTAATGCTTGCACCGAGCTATCCCTTTTTGCCCTTTACGTACAAGATTCAATTGAACCACCCACCAAAGATAGCTTCGCCACTACGTGTAGGTGAGGGGATCCTAGATGTACTGATCAGCCACTAGAGCTTGCACGGAGCTATCCCTTTTTGCCCTTTACGTGCAAGATTCAATTGAACCACCCACCAATGGTAGCTTCGCCACTCCCCTGCCCCATTCCCACTCTCCTTCCCCCTATGTATAACCATACACAAAAAAAAAAAAAAAAATAAGGGAACTAGTGCACCAGAAAATGAAGAAAGCCCAAGCTAGCAAGATCTTAACTTAAAAACTTTATTTTGATTTCTTTCCCTGCGGCTTTTTTATGACTTCATCAATGTACATTATACCTTTGCCTTTATAAACTTCAGGAGGTTTACAACTCCTTATAGAAGCAGCAAATTGCTGTACCCTCTCTTCGTCGATCCCAGCACAGCAGATGACATTAGGTTTGAAACAGAACACACGAACTGCAGGAGGAACAATCAGTTCAACCTCATGGCTATTACCCAGCTTTAGGTATAAGAGACGACCTTCGGATTCTGCCCTAGCTTTGAAACCAACTCCGACAGTCTTGAGAAAGCGAAAGAATTTAGCTTCCATACGACTAAAGTTATCAATCAGCTGAAATGCGAGGTAATATGCAGAAAGCTACATCAATATGAGTACTGCAACAACAACATCACAAGAACGACATCAACAAACAATAAATATACTATGCCTCAAATTCAAGCAAAGTTGGGTTAGCGAGATGAATCCATGATCTTCTATTTAAGCTCATCTACATCTATACGAGATAAAATAAATTACAAAGCACTATAAGTTCTCTATATTTTCTACTGGCATCAAAAGCTACATCAATAGAGTAAAAAGTTGAAGGCCAAAAGACTAGAAATTCACAAAAGAAAGGACATTATTCCTTTGGTGGGAGCTTTAGCATGGACAAGATCATAGGAGACTCCAACTTCTAACATTGCAGTTGCACGAAATTATCAAACAACTCACCAAATTGATTTAGGATCAAATCTTGGCATTCCTGGCAAAAGATCTGAAACTCGTGTGTTGCTGAAAATGCCAATTGTATCATCGCTCTAGAGGAAGTGAAGGAAACCAGTAACCACTTTTCTATTTCATCGTTCAATCCCTCTCGCAATAGGCGAGGAGATGAAATTTATTTAAAGAAAATGGAAAATATTATGTTATGTAAAAGCAGATGTCAAGATCTAATCGAAATTGAAATAATAGATTTCTGTTTTCAGATTTTCTGCAGATCAAAACGATCATCAAGTGAGCAAAAGGTACCTAATTCCTAAACCATCTCAAAAGGCAAAAGCATGGCCTATGGTCTTGATAATAGGGGAATTTGATTATATTTCTGCCCTAAATAATCACACTTTATTGTTGTTTTGATATTATTTATGATGACAAAATGCTCTTATTAGTGTTTTTAGTGTGTTATAGGTACATAAGAGAGTTAATGAAGGCTAAAAGAGCGGTTTTGGAGTCAAAAGAAGATGAAAAAGGCCAATTGTGGAACAAGTCAAGAAATGGTGCTGAAATAGCCGGAAGATTCAGCGGCACTGTTTGACCGCGGTTCCACCGCGGTAGAACAGGCCTGCAGATGTTTTGAAGAATTAGAAGGCTGTGTCAACCGCGGTTCCACCGCGAACGCGGTCAAACCGCGGTGGAAGGCGGAAATTTAGGGACTTAAGTGTAAAAACGAAAGTTGTAAAACCTAAACCCTATATATATTGTTAGGATTCGCCCAAAGGAGGCAAGTTTTGTACTATTGACTACTTTTGCAAGCAAACTAGTAAGAGAGAACTCTCTCAACATCTTTCTTTCTTTTACATTGAATTTTTTATTATGAAATCAATTATCTCTTTTGTTTTCTTGATTATGAGTAGCTAAATCTTTATCTAAGGTTTTGATGTAAACTATAGATTGATAACTTCTGGGTTATGTGAATACAAATTGTTAGCTAAATTTCTATTTGTTCAACTTCGTTTTTGTGGTAGTTAATTGATAGGATCCTCAATTAGCTGTGCCTATCTAGTGTGCATAACTTGGAAAAGAGTGCATATTTAGGATATTATTGAACAACACCACACCTAGATTATTGGAGGAATCTATAATTGTGGGCGTAAAGGTGGGATTAGGAATAACGAAACCTTGGGTGCAATCTAAAGTGAATTGTGCAAAGTAAAGCTAGCTAGGGTAGCTCGGAAGAGTGCAATAGTAAATTATTGTAATTGCTCGGGAGAGAATTACGGTAGAATTAGAGTTCATGATTGATAGAAAAATATTGACAATTTGTATGAGCATAAATAGAATGGATTCCATCAATAGGGGAAATCAATACCTTGGTCTTTCTCATTATTCTTTACATCACATTCAATTATTTTCTTCGAGTCTTTAGTTTATTGCAAAAGTAGTTAGTAGAAACCATTCACAAATATATTCAAAAGTTTGGGAAGCCGATTCAAAAGTATTGTTGGGTTTTGAAAGTTGCAATTGATAGGTTAATTCTCTGTGAGATTCGACTCCGGACTTAATAAACCGGATTATATTGACAGCAACCGCATTGTCTTTTGTAAGGCATAGTTGGGCGTGATCAAATTTTGGTGTCGTTGCCGGGGAGTTAACTGAATTACCAATTGCCATTGACAGAGCTGCAAAATTCTTGTGTAGTCAGATTCTCTCTACACACTCTAAATTGAAAATTTTGACGGTTGTTGAATTGGGTGCTCAGGTGCATACCTAGGAAATCTGCAAGGACTGGAGAACTAATTGAAGGACTCTCAGACCAAGCAAACATTTCGGGCACGAAACAGGGCAATCGGACAACTTCAAAAGTCTCAGCAACCACTGAAACTAGATTTTGACATGGGAGACATAAACGACCCAAACCAGCAAGCTGGGTTGAACGTACAGGAGGCGCAGGAGGCGCATGAAGGTGCTTTGTTCGACTGGGCACAACCAACTGCTCATAATTTGGAAACTGCCATTATTGTGCCAGCCATTCAAGCTGAATCATTCCAGATCACTAACAACATGCTGCACTTGTTGCAAAACCAGGGACTATTTTCGGGGACTCGGGTTGAAGATCAACAGCAGCACCTGAAGAATTTTCTTTCTGCTCTTGCAGAGGTAGCCAAATGTGACACCGGAGGCCATCAGGCTATTGCTGTTTCCATTCTCGATTATAGGGGCTGCACAGATATGGCTCAACTCACTTCCCATTAACTCTATAGCAACATGGGATGAGTTAGTCAAGCAATTCCACAACAAGTTTCATCCACCTAACAAGATAGCTCGGCAAATTGATGAGATTGTGAGCTTCAAGCAAAAACCGATGGAGACATTGCATGAGACTTGGGGCAGATTCAAGGGTATGCTGGTTATGTGTCCTCACCATGATGTTCCAGAACAGATGTTGGGACAACGGTTTTACATTGGGCTATCTGATAGCATGAAAATATTGTAGATGCCTGAGCAGGTGGGGCATTCTTGAGCGAGACACGGAGAGAAGGACATAACTTGCTGGATAAAATGGCACATAATTCAAGATGGACAACTAGAAATACACATATCACTCAATTGGTGCACTCAGTGCCTCTTGATCCTTCCAACACTATGGAGGCATGGCTACTTTATTGACACAAATGAGCATCCTGACGAAAAAGGTGAAAGAATCTGGGGTTAAGCAGCTGGTTCATATTGTGATACTACCAACGGTGGTTTATGCATATCTTGCATTAGTCAACCCATAGGTAATCCATGGGCTGCAGACTAAGAACATCACCATTAGCATGAAGACATGAATTATGTGTCTTAACTATGGTGGTCAGCGACAGGGAAATCAAAATTGGGTTCAGCAGGCTCCACAACAATACAGGCCCACTCAGCCACAATACAATGCAATAAATATGGGAGGTTTGAGGCCGCCCAACAATATGGCTCCATATCCTAGACCACATCAGAATTTCAACAATCAGCAGCAGGGGTATCATCCACCTCCACCACAACATGGGGGTAGACATGACGATGGGTTCGCAAGGTTGGAAGCTATGATGCAACAGGTAATTGGGTCACATGCCAAAACCAATGAGAGGATAGATGCACATGATGCAGCTATTAAGAATATAGAGGTGCAGGTGGGCCAGATTGCTATGACATTGAACAATTATCCTCAAGGGACATTACCTGCGGACACTCAAACAAACCCAAAGGATCAAGTCCCAAAGCAGCTAATGGCAGTTAGCCTGAGAAACGGTAGAGATCTTGATGCTGAGCGGGAAAGACATAGAGGCAATTTGCAGGCTGAGACACTCATTCCAGTACCCATTGAACTGGATGAGTCCACAGGGTTGATAGAAGTTACAGTCCAGCCAGCAGCTGAAAATAATGATGTGCAGCAGGAAACAGAGAAAGCAACTGAACCGGTTGTGGAACAAGTAGTAGAGAAAGAAAAATCCCAAGTGATTGGGAAGAAGAGACCTCCAGCCCCATTTCCTCAAAGGTTGGCCAAGCACCAGAAAGAGGAGCAATACAAAAGATTCTTCGAAATGCTCAAGCAAATCCAGGTAAATATTCCCTTAATTGAAGCCTTGAAAGAGATGTCTTGGTATGCTAAGATGATGAAAGACTTGATGTCGCGGAAATTTGATTTCCAAGACTTGGCCACCGTGACTCTTACGCAGACATGTAGTGCAGTAGTATCTAGACTTATAGCTGAGAAGCTATTTGACCCAGGTAGTTTCACCATTCCGTGCACTATAGGGAACTTTACCTTTTCTAAGGCATTGTGTGATTTGGGGACTAGCATAAATCCTATGCCCTTGGTGATCTATAAGAGGCAGGGCATTGGGAGAGCCAGGCCTACTTCTATGTTATTACAGCTTGCTGACAGGACGGTTAAGCGTCCATTCGGGATATTAGATGATGTGCTTATCCAGGTGGGGAAGTTTGTGTTTCCCGCCGATTTTGTGATTCTGGACTGCAAGGTGGACGAGGAAATTCCTATAATCTTAGGAAGATCATTCCTAGCCACAGGGAGAGCATTGATTGATTGTGAGACTGGGAGCTTAAGATGAGGCTAAATGATGAGGAGATCATATTCAATGTACAAAAATCTATGGGGCGCCCTAGTGAGTTCGCGAATTGCTCTCTCATTGATGCAGTAGATGTGATAGTGGAGACAGATAATGTAGAATTGACAGCTGAAGATCCACTTCAGGCATGCCTAATGAACTTAGAGGAGGTAAATGATGAAAGTCTGGCAGAGTGGGTGTTAGCACTGGAAGGCAAGCGGTTTTGGGATAGAGAGTTGGAGTTTGAACCTCTACACTTAGAAAAGAGAGAGACCACTCCAACAAAACCATCCATTGAGGAGCCACCAAAGCTGGAACTTAAGACATTACCAGCTCATCTCAGGTATGAATTTCTAGGCCCTAACTCCACTTTACCTGTTATTATCTCATTTGGTTTGCTAGATGTGCAAGCTCAAGAGCTTATACAGGTACTCAAGGAATATAAAACTGTCATTGGTTGGACCATGGCAGACATAAAGGGGATCAGCCCCGCATACTGCATGCACAAGATTCTCCTGGAAGAGGGGCACAAACCTTCCAGGGAACACCAAAGAAGGCTGAACCTGAATATGAAGGAAGTGGTGAAGAAGAAAGTGATAAAGTGGCTAGACGCGAAAATTATTTTCCCTGATAGTAGCTGGGTTAGCCCAGTTCAATGTGTGCCAAAGAAGGGTGGCATGACGGTTGTGCAAAATAATCTCAACAAGAACCGTCACCGGATGGAGGATCTGCATGTACTACCGAAAATTGAATCTAGCCACCCGAAAGGAGCACTTCCCACTTCCCTTCATTGACCAGATGCTTGACAGGTTGACGAGGAGGTCACATTTTTGCTTCTTGGTTGCGACAGTCTAGGTCTGAGAGCCGCTTCATGGCATGGTTCAGAGCATTGGGTCGAGCATGCATCGACCCCGCCACAGTCTCCGACTCAGTAATGTACCTGCCACATTCCAAAGGTGCATGATGGCCATATTCACTGACATGGTGGAAGATATCATGGAGGTGTTCATGGATGATTTCTCGGTGGTAGGGAATTCATTCGATGAATGCCTTGTCAATCTGACAAGAGTGGTGAAACAGTGTATTGAGACCAACTTGGTGCTAAATTGGGAAAAGTGCCATTTCATGGTACAAGAAGGAATAGTCTTGGGGCACCGGGTTTCGAGCAAGGGTATTGAGGTGGACCGAGCCAAAGTTGACGTCATTGCAAAGTTGCCTCCACCAACGTCTGTCAAAGCCATTAGAAGCTTTCTTGGACATGCCGGTTTTTACCGGAGGTTCATTAAAGACTTCTCCAAAATTGCCAATCCCGTCTGTAAGTTACTTGAAAAAGATCACCCCTTTGTATTTTTTGATGATTGCAGGATTGCATTTGAGGAGCTGAAGAAGAGGCTGGTCACAGCATCAATCATTATTGCCCCCAACTAGGAGCAACCATTTGAGCTTATGTGCGATGCAAGTGACTATGCAGTCGGGACAGTGCTGGGCTAGCGGAAGGACAAGCTGATGCATCCAATCTACTATGCTAGTACACTGAGTGGAGCACAGCTGAATTACACTATGACGGAGAAGGAAATGCTGGCGGTAGTCTTTGTGTTCGACAAGTTCGGGTCCTATCTCATAAGATCAAAGGTATTGTATACACTGACCATGCAGCACTGAGGTACTTAATTGAAAAGAAGGACTCTAAGCCACGCCTAATTCGTTGGGTGCTGCTTCTGCAAGAGTTCGATCTTGAAATCTGTGACCGTAAGGGCACTGAAAATCAAGTCGCTGATCACTTATCACGACTTGAAGGAGCTGAAATTGTTAAAGAGAGTAGAGAAATTCTGGAAACCTTTCCAGACGAACAGCTACTCGCTACCACTCTCCTTGAAGCGCCATGGTATGCAGATTATGCAAACTACCTAGCTAGTGGTATTGTTCCTCACGACCTGTCATCGGTCCAAAGGAAAAGATTCTTTCGTGAAAGCCAACTGTACTATTGGGATGAGCCCTATTTGTTTAGAATATGCCTTGATAACATGATCCGGAGATGCGTCCCCGAGATCGAACAATCTTCTGTCTTGCAGGCTTGTCATGCTTCAGCATATGGTGGCCATTTCGAAGGAGTTCGAACAGCAGCCAAGATACTTGAGGCCGGTTTCTACTGGCTAACGGTATTTAAAAATGCACACTTGCGGATGAAAGGGTGTAATGAATGTCAACGCACGTGGAATATCTCCCGGCGTCACGAGATGCCCATGAACCCAATCCAACAGGTGGAAGTATTTGACGTCTGGGGGATAGATTTTATGGGTCCCTTTGTCAGCTCCTATGGCAATAAGTACATTCTTGTTGCTATAGACTATGTGTCCAAATGGGTGGAAGTTGTAGCATTACCCGCCAATGATGCTAAGATGGTGGTGGGATTTCTCAAGAAAAATATTTTCACTCGCTTTGGGACACCGAGGGCAATCATCAGCGACGAGGGCACTCACTTCTGTAATCGGGCATTTGAAAAATTGTTGGCTAAGTATGATGTGAAGCACATGATGGCTACACCATATCACCCGCAGATCAGTGGGTAAGTTGAAGTGTCCAACAGGGAGATAAAGAGTGTATTGACCAAAACAGTGAACGCCACAAGGACCGACTGGTCAAGAAAGCTCGATGATGCATTATAGGCGTATAGGACAGCTTTTAAGACACCAATCGACATTTCACCATACAAATTGGTGTTTGGGAAAGCTTGTCACCTACCCGTTGAACTGGAGCACAAAGCATGGTGGGCACTCAAGCAATTGAATCTCAGCTAGGATAAAGCGGGTAAATCAAGAGTAACCGAATTACATGAGTTGAAAGAGTTCCGGTATCTAGCTTTTGAGAGCACAAGATTATACAAAGAGATGATGAAGTGGATACATGACGAGAATATCATAGAGCGCAACTTCGAAACCGGAGACAAGGTACTTCTATATAACTCAAGGTTATGATTGTTCCCGGGCAAACTGAAATCAAGGTGGTCAGGCCCATTCCGGATGGTTAAAGTATTACAATCTGGTGTCGTGGAAATACAATCTATAAATGGCTCTCACACTTTCAGAGTCAATGGACAGCGGTTGAAATTGTACGTTGGCATGGTATACCAATGAGACGGTTGAATTGCGGTTGGATGAACCTCAAAGGTCCAGCGAGCCTTAAAATGCGCTAAGTTGAGTCGTGTCGCGACGTTAAATCAGGCGTTACGTGGGAGGCAACCCACGAAATTGTTGTAATTGTAAATCATTATATTTAGTCTATATATAAAAAAGAAAAAAAAATATTACCCTGCCAGGTTTAAAGTTCAGAGAAACCGTCTCACCGCGGTGAAACAGCGGTAGATTGGCCTCTCTGAACCCAACCCATCGGGGTTGGACCGCGACCGCGGTCAAACCGCGGTGGGGACACCTTTCTGAATCTCCTGCCTCGCGGTTCCACCGCGACCGCGGTGGAACGCGGGCAATCAGGTAAAAAAAAAAATTTTTTTTAATTCCCCCCTCCCCCCTCTTTAATAAACCTAATCTACCCAAACCCTCCCCATTCTACACAAACCCAGCCGCCAGCCTTCCCCCAAACTCCCTCTCTTTCTAGTTTTCTCCTCCTTCTCTCTAACTTTCTTCCCCCAAATCTCTTCTTCTTCTTCACTCACCTTCACTCATCCTCCATTAGCACTACATTCATCCTCCTCCTTCCACTTCAAGTAAGATTTTCCTTTTCTTTTTCTTCTCTTTTTAATTATTGTTAATTTAATTAGTGTAGTATAGTTTAATTGTAGTTTTTGCTTAAACACTTCCTAGGCATAGTGTAAAATATGTTAATATGCCCTATTAAATTAGCAACATTGTTGTATAATTAATTTTTGGAATTTGGTTGATAATTAACTTGGTTGGGTCTCCATTATTATGTATTGTGAATTATTATGGTGGTTTGGAGACCCAAATTAACTAGTGGAATAATTAGTTTGGTTGTGGGCCATGGTTTGGCCAAGTATGTTGTAATATATGTTGTTGCAATTTTTAGGGGATATAATGCTTAGGTTTGGGTTGGTTGTTGTTGTAAAAATTTGGAGATGGTGTATTTATGTGTGGGTTGATGTTGGAATGCTAAAAGAAGTAAGTGTGGGGTGCACTAGGTTAGAGTTGGAGAAATTGTTGGAAATATATGATCAAATTAGGGGTCATGCTATGATGGCACTAAAAGAAGTACCTTTGTAATCGACGGATGGTGAAGTCTGAGTAACCATTCGAAGTACTAACATAATGAAAATTTTTATATGCTTCTTCTGTGCAGGATTATGGCTCCCAAGCGATCCGGGCATGCTGCGAGCTCGTCTAGGCATCCTACCTACGATGAGTCTTGTTTTGAGTGCGAGGAGGCAAAAAATGATGTTCATGCCAAGGCTACCAAGGCATGGCTACAGGAGATCTCCATTGACAGGATGGCTCATCGGGCTGAAAAGCCCGACATGTACGAGGAAATTCGGCGCAGGGAGATGGAATTCTTATTTGATGAACCTGCTCTCGTCAACAAGATGCTCGTCAGGTAGTTCTAAGCAAACGCGACCTACGGCATGGCTAGGGAGGTCTACGTACGAAGTAAGCGTGTTTGGGCCAAAGTGCCTAGTGTTAGGCAGGCTTTGAGATTGCCTGCTTTTACCAGTGACGTGGATTTCTACCACGGCAGGCCCGGTGTCACTTGGGACACCATGATAGAGGCCTTATGTGTAGGTGGTCGTCCTTTCTGGATCAAGGACCAAATTACTCTTAACTCCACCTGTTTCACACATCTTGCCAAGTGCTGGTTTACGGTTGTCTGTAACCGTTTTCTGCCCTCCAGCAACACCACCGATGTTAACATCAATCGGGCATTATTGACTTGGTGCTTTGTCACCCAGCGGGAGTTTGATGTTGCCTGCTTGATCTCTGATGAGATGATGGTGAGGGGACCCCTCAGGTCTAAGGGATTTTACTTCCCTTCTTTGGTCACTTCTCTTTGCCTCTCCCACCTGACTCCCGTATTACCTACGGATGATGAGCTTCCACAAAAGGCTCTATTCAAGGCTTCTATTATTCGGGAGGGTAGAGGCAACAACCCCATTGACATTGATGATGATAATGACCCTGTTCCAGTTGTCCAGTCCCGGTGGTCCACTGACTCCGCAGGTACTTCTAGGCAAGCTCACTATGGAGCTAGCATATCCCGGTCCCAGTCCACAAGAACTATGCTTAGGTCTTTGGAGGAGGGAGTTGCGGATTTACACACTTCCGTGGACGGCCTACACACGCACATGGACGCGATGTTTCAGAGGCACTCTAGGTCTGAGAACCGTTTTATGGCATGGTTCAGAGCTTTGGGTCGAGCATGCAATGTTGACCCCGCCACCGTCTTTGACTCAGATTGAGTTACATGTAAGTTTTCTCGCCCTTCCGTGCTTTACATTGATTATTATGCCATGAGGACATGTCATGATTTTAAGTGTGGGGTGGGAGACTTATTCTGTATTGTATGTTGTACATGGTAGATTTAGTTGTATAGTATATTAGCTGGCTTGGCCCGATGATGGACACTTGGCGACGGGTTTTTTAAGGCTCTAAGTCGGAAAAAAAAAATCAAAAAAATCAAAAACTTTAAAAATCCAAAAATATGAGTAGAGGGCTCTTCCTGATGACGGACTACTTGGACAGTACTCTTGAGGGAAGTAGTCCATGTAGGAATTTTTGTTTATTTTCTTTTCTTTTTCTAGGTAGTGTATCACCTCCCCTTGGTTTTTCTTTTGGCCACGATTTTTTTCCAAGGGTTTTTATTGAACCGGGTTAAGTAGATTTTTCTTTTTTAGGATTAGAGGGTAAAGGTTAATATGTAACCCCAAGTATATACACTATAAAACTAAAATGAACTTGAGAGTGTATTATCTGAGCTTGACTGTAGATTCTAGGATATGCCTTAAATTGCATAATACAGCTTGCTTGAACGTTGATAGGACTCTGTAGATGAACCTGATTCTAAATGAGTTGCATGCTAAGTGTGTGTGAGTCTTTACCAGCATTATATGTTTATACAAGATACCTAGAACTTGCCATGTGTGTGCGCAAAGCGAAATAGAAGTTATTTAGTTATAGAAATTATAGAGGCATTTCTTTGTGTAACCCCATAAATCAATAAACTGTGAATTCACTTGTACATAATATCTTAGTTAACCCCTTTGAGCCTTAAGCCTGTTCTTTGATAACCATGTAATGTTCACCAAATCTATATCATATATTATTGTACCTTACCTCCTAGAAGCACTTGAGTTGTAATGAATATGCAAAAGTGAAAGAGTGGGGTGAGGGGAAATTAAAAAAGGGAAAATCAAGAATGAATGGTAGAAAATTGTGAACTGGCAATATATAGTAAATGCTTTACAAAGCAATGAAAAAAAGAAAAAAAAAGATGTATACATGTAAATAAGAAAGCCAGTTACACCAAAAGAAGATTGGGGATTAAAAGTGAATAAAAGGTGAAGGAATGGTTAGGGGGAGCATAACGAAAAAGCTTAAAGGGAAGTTGTGAAAAACAAAAGTGCTTAGGAAGGTTAGCCACTATAACCAAAAGTATCCTACCCGTCCCATAGCCTACATTACAACCCTTAAAGACATCTTGATCTTTGATTAAATAACTCGATTAGTGGAGTATTACACTAGGGGCAAGCCTATGGTGTATCTGTGTACATATAAATGCTCTTTGCTGAGAGTGAGTGAAATTTTTCTATATCTATAAGTTCCATGTTCTAAATTGCTTATGTGTGAGAACTTCTCAATGCATAATTGTGTGAGGGCATGTAACTCGGGAAGAAAAGGGTAAGTTTGCAAGTTTGTGATAATAATTAGAGTAAGCAATGATGTGTTGGCATTTGAGTTTACAGTTGAGTAAGGATTGTGCATTTCTTAGGTTAATCATGAATAAGAGGTTGTGTGACATATTTTGGGGGAGACATTGATAAAATTGGCCTAAAAGTGTGATTAAGGTTGTTCGCGGACGAGCAAAGGTTTAAGTGTGGGGTGTTGATAATAGGTGAATTTGACTATATTTATGCCCTAAACAATCACACTTTATTGTTGTTTTGATATTATTTATGATGACAAAATGCTCTTATTAATGTTTTTAGTGTGTTATAGGTACACAAAAGTTAATGAAGGCTAAAAGAGCGGTTTTGGAGTCAAAAGAAGGTGAAAAAGGCCAATTGTGGAACAAATCAAGAAATGGTGCTGAGATAGCCAGAAGATTTAGCGGCACTGTTTGACCGCGGTTCCACCACGACCGAGGCAAAACCGCGGCAAAACCGCGGTAGAACAAGCCTGCAGGTGTTTTGAAGAATCAGAAGGTTGTGTCCATCGCGGTTCCACCGCGAACGCGGTAAAACCGCGGTGGAAGGCAAAAATTCTAGGGACTTAAGTGTAAAAACGAAAGTTGTAAAACCTAAACCCTATATATATTGTTAGGATTCGCCCAAAGGAGGCAAGTTTTGTACTATTAACTGCTTTTGCAAGCAAACTAGTAAGAGAACTCTCTCAGCATCTTTCTTTCTTTTACATTGAATTTTTGATTATGAAATCAATTATCTCTTTTGTTTTCTTGATTATGAGTAGTTAAATCTTTATCTAAGATTTTGATGGAACCTATTGATTGATGAACTTCTGGGTTATGACGTTATGTGAATACAAATTGTTAGCTAAATTTCTATTTGTTCAACTTCGTTCTTGTTTTAGTTAATTGATAGGATCCTCAATTAGCTGTGTCTATCTAGTATGCATAATATGGAAAAGAGTGCATATTTAGGATATTGTTGAACAACACCACACCTAGATTATTGGAGGAATTTATAATTGTGGGCGTAAAGGTGGGATTAGGAATAACGAAACCTTGGGTGCAATCTAAAGTGAACTGTGCAAAGTAAAGCTAGTTAGGGTAGCTCGGAAGAGTGCAATAGTAAATTATTGTAATTGCTCGGGAGAGAATTACGGTAGAATTAGAGTTCATGATTGATAAAAAAATATTGACAATTTGTATGAGCATAAACAGAAGGGATTCCATCAATAGGGGAAATCAATATCTTGGTATTTCTCATTATTATTTACATCACATTCAATTATTTTCTTCAAGTCTTTAGTTTATTGCAAAAGTAGTTAGTAGAAATCATTCACAAATATATTCAAAAGTTTAGGAAGCTGATTCAGAAGTATTGTTGGTTTTTGAAAGTTGCAATTGATAGGTTAATTCTCTGTGGGATTCGACTCCGGACTTAATAAACCGGATTATATTGACAGCAACCACATTGTCTTTTGTAAGGCATAGTTGGGCGTGATCAGGTCTCTTACATCGGATGTGCGCGTCACTACAAATGTTCCTGAGGACACTATATTTATTTGGTATGATGGGTAAGCAAAATAATACTGGGATAAAAAATTAATACAGCTTTATCCCTTGTTTGGTTACTAATCTTGGGAAAAGTTAACCCAAGATAGAGCAGTAAAATTCACAATCTCAGAATTAATACAACACACCAAACAATCAATAAGAAATAATATCAGGATAACTAGTCCGTTCCAAAAAGAATGAACTCTTTCTAAATTTGGTAACAATTTAGCTTAAAGTTACAACTCTACCCTTAATGAGAAGTCTTTATAACCGCACAAATACTCTGGGCCCCATTTGGACTTGTTTAAGACAACAAATTCCAAAAGTCTCCATTTTTTTCTTAAATTCCGTGCTCAGTCAAACAGGTTCACATAAATTGGAACGGAGGGACTATGTGACTTTTTGCTATCTGCCTAACCATTGGTGGACAAAGTTATCAGATTTTCAGAATGATTTGGTAAATGAAATTCATACCAAGTGCTGGAATCTCAATATATTCAGACAAATATTTCATCTTTTTCTCTTTTTCCTCTTCCTATAGCTGAAGTTTCATAAGAATTGATTACCAAGTCGGACCCATTATCAAATAAGAAGCAAATAAGAACCATAGTCATGTCATAAAGAATTAAGTAATTTCTACAATAGATTTCCACGAAATTGATTATTCGTACTAATAACGACGACAAGTAATGGGAGGCAAATACGAATACAAATTATTGCAAATATAACAAAGAATTAGAGAAGGAACTCACAGTTCGGATATCGTCGCCGATTGAAAATGGGGGAAAATGGTGTCAACTTCAGCCCGAAATTTGGAGTCAGTCTGAATTTGGGCCTGAACCATGCTAGATAAAGGACTCTGGGCATGTAACTTTGATAAGGAACCTTTTCGTATATATACATTTGTTTACCCGGTTTTGTCTAAGTTTATATAGTTACAGAAATGAACTAAAGTTTTTTACAAATATATACAAATTCGGTCAATATTTATAATTTATCTGCAACTTAAATACATACATTTTGTACGGTCAGAAACTACAATTTACATACATTTTATATATAATTACGTAAGTGGTACATATTTTGTATACCATTTTTACACTCGACATACAATATATATGCAAGTTATTTATATCTTTGTTTTCGAGTTTCAATCTGAAATTTCAACCAAACCACCTCGAAGCTTCACCAAATTATCTTAAAATTGAGATATAAACTCCAAAGAGTATTCCTAACATTTACAATAATACCTAATTCACACAAAAAATAATTTTATAAATCAAAAAAGGGTCTGATATATTTTTGTACTATGGTAAATTGTTTAAAATTGCCCCTCGTTATACTATTGAGCCATAAAAGTCCCTATCATCCAATTATCCTAACAAATTTGCCTTTAGTATGACGAAGGTACCACGTGGCATCCACCCTTGCCTCTTTTTAAATCTTGGCACATAAAAGACTACCCGCTCCAAGAAACCCACCAACCCATAGACCATTTATAAACCAAAGAGATATTTTTATATTGCATATCGGTTTAGCAAAAAATTCAAAAATATATATAGATATCTCCTAAATAGAGATTATTATTTGATTGATAGATGTTACTCTTGTTCCCCAAAATAAATTCCAAAAACTTAAAAAAAATACAAATGTCGGAAAAGCAAAAGATTAGCCGATTTAGTGAAGAATCCCAATAAAACGATAACCAAAATAGAAAAATAAATTGAAGGTCTAAAATGGAACAAAAAATAGAGAAATGAAATAGGAACGGCCTAAAAATATTAAAAAATAATTTTTGAACCTTCAGATTGTAGAATCATCATAAGGTCGAGAGGAGAAGCCATTGAAGGTCGAATAGCATCGATCTCGAGAGAGAGAGAGAGTATATAGATAAATAGAGAGATATATTCTGTTCTAGTGTTTTTATTGCTTTTGATGTTTCATTTGAAAAATCAGGAAGAGGCATCTGCCACACAAGTGAATACGCTACTCTACTGCCTTCTATTTTGTTTTAACAAAAGAAATAAGTACCAACTAATAAATGCATTATAAAAATCTAGCAGAGAGCAATACATGTGGCTTGCACTTTTGTTGATGTGGGGAAAGAGTTCAAACTTAATCCGAAAATGAAAATGGACAAAGCTGGAGAATATTTTCATGTTCTAGATAGTTAGTGAGAGAAGAAAATGAATAGGGAAAATGAAATGGACGAAATGGGTATTATTTGGTTTATAAATGGGTTGTGGGTAGGTGGGTTTTATGGAGCGGATCGTCTCTTATATGCCCAGATTTAAAAAGAGGCAAGGATGGATGTCACGTGGCACCTTCGTCAAACTAAGGGCAGATTTGTTAGGATAATTAGACGGTAGGGACTTTTATGACCCAATAGTATACCGGGGATAATTATAAATCATTTACTATAGTATAGGGATATATCATACCCTTTTCCGTTTATAAATTTTGAGTTTCGAATTCAAAGCTTCTAAGATTTATATTGAATTAATATGGTTTCCAATTAAATCTACTTGCTTCATTAATACTATTTTGTTTATAGATTCCAAAAAGTTTAAAGAAACCAATGATCTTTCCTCGTTCAAAAGTAATAATTTGTTCAATGTTCAACATAGAAAAACATAGAAAAAATAGAAAATAAGAAGAAATAGATAAAAATAATTGAATTGCTTGATGCCAAATTTCTTTATTCTCGTAAAAGTGTGGTTGTAGTTGAGGAGTAACGGGCCAAACATTCTTCTGTTAATTTATAGTTTTAGTTTTGGGATGGAAGAAGAAGAGAAAGTATGGAATATTAGAGTGTAATGCATTATTTTGTATAAATTGAGTAACGTGTATATAATTTTATAATTTAGTTAAAACCTCAAAATTGAGAGTAAAAGAATTTCAAAATTAGTATAGACAAGTAAAAATCTCTGGGAATGTATATATCCATAAAATAGGTGTGTGATATTGATATACGGTGTGATATATTTATACGTTGATAGACATGATATACCAACTATATACATTGTTATTGATGAATTTAGAGTGTAATTGTTGTAATTACAAAGTTTGACCAAGTAATTAGTTGTCAACATGGAATTGAGTATAATTGGGGGATTGTAATTACACTCTCCAATTCTCAAGGGGATTGTGAGAATTGGTGGTAATTACACTGTGTAATTACAAGGTTGCTTTTTAGTTTACACTTTCCAATTCCCACGCGGGTTGTGGTTCTCAAATTTATTTTTTGCTTTTTCTTTCCACTTTGACTCTAATTCGCACCATTTCATCCCAAATTGCATCTGAATGCTTCCTCCACATAGAAATACCACAAATGAGCACAAATCATCATATTATACATCTCAAATCTTCGAAACATGAGCTAAATACGAGGTAATATTGTAACGATCCGGCCGGTCGTTTTTGAAATTTACGGCCCGATTTTCAATTTAATTATTCCCCTAAGTTCATTTATGCTATTGTGGTTTGCCGGGAGATTCGATTCTAGAATTTGGAGTGTTTTGGGACACTTAGTCCCTAAATGAGAGCTTTATAGTTGAAAATGGCCCGTATTCGGAACAGTGTTAAGACGACCTCGGAACGGAAATCCGATGGTTCCTTAGGTGATTTCGGGGTTGGGAGCGCGTTCGAAATATATTTTGGTGGTCTGTAGCTCATTTAGGCTTGAAATGCCGAAGTGTGGAATTTTTGGAAATCCGATCGATAGGTGAGATTTTGATCCGAGAGTCGGAATGGAATTCCGACAGTTGCAATAGCTTTGTTAGGTGATTTTGGATATGTCTGCAATTTTTCAGGTCATTCGGACATCGTTTGGTCGGGTTTTTGATAGCATGTAGGTTTCGGAAGTTTTGGTTGAAACTTAGGCTTGAATCCGCCTTGATTTGATGATTTCCGTGTTTAAGGGCGTGTTTTTATGTTTGAAACAAGTTCGTATCGTGTTTTGGGGTAGGTTGGTGGTTTTTGTTGGGGTCCTGGGGGCCTCGGGGAGAATCTGGGAGTCCAATCGGACTAATTCTTGCATTTTAGAAGTGTTGTTGACTGCTGGTATGTGTTGCAGACGAATACTCTATGAGATCGCATAGGGGAGATGCGATCGCATAGAAAGTTTGGGAGGAGACCAAAATTTTGTTCTATGCGATCGCGTAAAATGCTATACGATCGCATAGCTTTGGATGGTTGTGCTCTGCGATCGCACAGGTAACCATGTGATTGCATAGTGTAAAGAGTAGGGGTCCTAGGCCCAAACTTTTGTTTTATGCGATCGCAGAGCATTGTGTGCGATCACATAGGTCTATCTGGATGAGCTGTGCGATCGCATTGTGGTATATGCGAACGCATAAGGTAATTTGGCGAGGGTTAAAATTTGTTCTATGCGATCGCAACAGTGTTCATGCGATCGCATAGAGTAAATACCCGGGCAGACAGAATCAGAATATAACACTTCATCCGCAAGGGTTTCACCATTTTTACAAAAACTCAAGCTAGGGAGCTCGGTTTTGGGTGATTTATCACGTGCTTTTCAGAGACAATTGTTAGGTAACGATTTCTTACTCCTTTTTTATCATTATTCACTAATCTAAACTCAATTTCATCCTTTAATTTCGGATTTGGGGTGTAAATTTGGGGTAATTTCATAGAAGAAACTTTGATGATTTGGAGGGGCAAACAAACTCCGATTTCGATAAATTTTATATGGTTAGACTCATGAGAGTACGAGGGTTCTGAAAACGTAAAAATATTTTGATTCCAAGCCAATGGCTGCAGGGGTATTTTGGTCATTTCACCCATTTTCCCGATGTAGCTTTAATTTTATCATTGTAATTAGTTACTTGCGATGTTATTTACATTGTGTAATTGGTTTGACTAGATTCGTGCCACTCGGAGTCGAATACTCGTGGCAAGAGAGTCGTTTCTTTGCGGTTTTGTACCGGAATTGAGGTAAGTGACTTGTCTAACCCTGCGTGGGGGAACCTTCTCCCCTAGGATATTATGTGTTGATTTAAATGCCTTGTACGCGAGGTGACGGGCGTGTACTTGCGCAGATTGTTGAAAAATCACCTTACTTGAACTGTTCAAATTGTGATATCCGTGATATTTAATTGATTAAATTGTAAGACTAATCTGATGTTAGTTAGATAAGCATGATTAGATAAGATTATCTGTCTAAGTGCCTACTTATCTTAATTAAACTTCCGGGAGCTTGTTGAGACTGGATTTGGTGTAATTTGTAGCTATGTACTTCATATTTCTCTGTGTTTTTCCTCTTATTGGTTGTGTTTGTGTTTGTGGACTGCGGGTTCAATTCTCAGATATTAAAAGACTACGGATTCAATTCCTGAAGATCCTGAGATATTGAGATACAGACTGCGGGTTCAATTCCTGGAGATCCTGAGATATTGAGATACGGACTGCGGGTTCAATTCCCGGAGATCCTGAGATATTGAGATACAGGTTGCGGGTTTGATTCTCGGAGACCCAGAGATACTGATAAACGGACTGTAGGTTCGATTTTTGAAGATCCTGTGATACTGAGACAAGGACTGCGGGTTCAATTCCCAGGGATCATGTGAGACTGATATATGGACTATGGGTTCGATTCCCAGAGATCCTGAGTTGCTGAGTATAGAGAGCGATTGCGTGTTCAATTCCCGGAGATCCAGGACTTGTTGATTTGTACATTGTTGTGTTGATTTCTCCTTGTTAACTTAATTGTAGACGGTTGCAATATTTACTTTATTGCTGTTATTTCAGTCTTATACTTATTTGAACTGCTCGATATCATTATTATCATTATGTTATTATTTCTCGTAGGGCCCTGATCTTCCTCGTCACTACTCCATTGAGGTTAGGCTTGTCACTTACTGAGTACCGTCGTGGTGTACTCATACTACTCTATTGCACACTTTTGTTGTGCAGATCTAGGTACATCGGATCAGGTGCATTACAGGTGATTTAGGAGCACCTTCACGAGACTTGAGGTATGATCTGCTACGTCCGCGGATCCGGAGAGTCCCCTTCTATTCTCATTAGTGATATCAGCTATTTCCCTTATTTTTTGTTGTATAGACATTCTTGATGTGTAGAGCCACAGTTGTACTCTTTTTTAGTCTGTGTTGCCCGTGAGTTTCCGGGTCTTGGTAGTGTATTTTCTTCGGGTATTTGGCGAAGTGTATGTGCCGAGCGACACTTATTATATTTCTTTTACATCATTTCGCTGTTATTATACCATTTTGTTCATAAAAGTGTATATTCCGCATCGTGTTAGGCTTACCTAGTCGCGAAGACTGGGTGTCATCATGACATGTTCACGATTCGTGAACTAGGGTCATGACAAGTTGGTATCAGAGCTCTAGGTTCATAGGAGTCACGGGACACAGATCGGTCATTTAGAGTCTCGCTGATCGATACAGAGACGTCTGATTTATCTACGAGAGGCTATGTAACTATTTAGGGAACTCTTCATTTCTTTTGGATTCCTTGTCGTGCGATATTTTGGCACCAAATCTAAATTTCTGTTTTCTATTCTTTCACAGATGGTGAGGACACGTGCTACTCGTGAAGATCAGGCACATGCGCCCCCTACTGGCGCCGCCAGAGGCCGGGGCCGTGGTAGAGGTCGGACGCGCCCGAGGTGCAGCCATAGCACCCGCACGCATTGCCGCTGAGGCACCACCGGTGGATCAGGTTGGAGCGCAGGCACCTAGTACAGCGACTACAACTGCTACTACTCCATCCCTCCAGGAGACCCTAGCCCAGTTTATGAGCATGTATACTACATTAGCTTAGGCGAGGTTGCTTCCTCTTACTGCAGCTACATCTCAGGCCGGGGGAGGGCCCCAGACTCCCGCAACCATTACACCTGATCAGCGAGTGCCCGTGGGGCAGGTTCCAGAGATTATTACTATACCTCCTGCCGCCCCAGTACTGCCCGGAGGTAGGCCAGCTGCTTCCGAGGACGAGCAATGTATATTAGAGAGGTTCAAGAAATATGATTCCCTAGTGTTCAGTGGCTTGGCTTCAGATGATACATTGGGATTTCTGGAGGAGTATCATCGTATCCTCCGTACTATGGGGATAGTGGAGACCAGCGGGGTTTCCTTTACTACTTTTTAGCTTCGTGGGGCCTCTTATGATTGGTGGCGCACATATGAGATGGATAGTCCAGATGAGTCTGCCTCGTTGACCTGTACACGGTTTTCTAATATGTTACTGAGGGAGTTTGTTCCCCAAAGCCTTAGGGACACTTGGCGATCGGAGTTCGAGCGGTTGCGTCAGGGCTCTATGACAGTATTAGAGTATGCTATTAGTTTCACCCGGTTAGCCAAGCATGCACCAGCCTTGGTAGCTACGGTCCGGGAGAGATTGCGGAGGTTTATTGAGGGCCTTATTTCGTCGATCCGGTCCAGCATGGCTAAAGAGCTGGAGAAAGATGTACCGTATCAGTACGCGGTGAGTATTTCCAGGCGGATCGAGAGTATTCTCCCTACAGAGCAAGGAGAGAGGGAAGCCAAGAGGTCTCGTAAGTCGGGTAATTTCTCTGGTGCCCGTACTTCAGCAGCCGGTCGTTTTGGCATGGTTTATTTCGGTCGCCCAGTTCATTCAGCATTTCCAGCAGCTGGTAGTACTCCAGCTCTTCCAGCACATGAGGAGCCTTATTATGCTCCCCCAGTTTCTAGTGCGCCTCCTGTGCGGGGTACCTCCAAGGGTCAGTCGAGCGGGGGCGAGGCCAGTCAGTCGCAGCCACCGCGTCCTCCCAGAGCTTGTTTTGAGTGGGGGGATACTCGCCATCAGGTTAGGGAGTGCCCCAGGCATAGGAGAGAGCACCTCCATAGTCTTCGCAGCCTCAGCGTGGTTCACAGGGTCAGCAGGCCATCATTCCAGCCCCAGCTGCCACCGCACCTGCCTAGCCAGCCAATGGCAAGGATTAGGGTGCCAGAGGCCGCCCTCGAGAGAGGGGTCAGGCCAGATTATGTTATTCCTGATCGCGCTGCAGCTGTTGCCTCCGATTCTATTATTACAAGTATTATCTTGGTTAGTCACAGAGAGGCATTGGTTCTATTCGATCCTGGTTCTATTTTTTCATATGTGTCCTCTTATTTTGCTTCACATATGGGTGTGCCTCGCGATTCTTTGAGTGCCCCCATTTATGTTTCTACTCTGGTGGGAGATTCTTTGGTTGTGGAGCATGTATATCGGTCGTGTTTGGTCACTATTTATGATTTTGAGACCAGAGCTAATCTATTGTTGCTCGATATGGTTGATTTCGATATTATTCTGGGCATGGACTAGTTGTCGCCCCATTATGCTATTCTTGATTGTCACGTAAAGACCGTGACGCTGGCTATGCCAGGCATTCCACGTATTGAGTGGAGTGGTGCTCTAGATCACACCCCAACCGTGTTATTTCCTTTCTCAAAGCTCGGCGTATAGTTGAGAAGGGGTGTGCAGCTTATCTAGCTTATGTGAGGGATGTCAGTGTTTGTGACGACCCAAAGGGTCATCACTTGTTTATTTAATCATTCCGAGCTTTTGAGGCCTTGAAAACCTCATTTATAGTTGCCTCGATTTGCGTGCACAGTCCGGGCACAAAGCTGGAAAAGATTTATGTTGAAATATGTGAAATATGTGAAAAAGTAGAAGAATTTTGATATTAATATTGATATGGTTGACTTTGGTCAACATTTTTGATAAACGGACCCGGATCCGTGATTTGACTATTTCAGAAAATCCGTAGAAAAATATGGAACTTGGGCATATGTCCGGAATTGAAATCCGAGGTCTAGAACCCCGATAAAAGAATTTTTCTGTTAAATTGTTTTCTGAAAATGTTTAAGGAAAATGAAACTGAATTTTGATTAAAAAGTACTGGTATCGGGCTCGTATTTTGGTTCCGACGCCCGGTACAGGTCATATATATTGGTTAAGCGCTTTCTGTAAAGTTTGGTTGAAAACGGACGTCGTTTGACGTGTTTCGGCCTTAAATTGGAAAGTTTGGAAATTATGAAATCTTAAAGAGTTCTTGAGCTTTAAGGCTCAATTCATGGATTTTGATGTTATTTTAGCGATTTGATCGCGCGAGCAAGTTCGTATGATGTTTTTAGGTTAGTGTGCATATTTGGTTTGGAGCCCCGAGGGCTCGGGAGTGTTTCGGAGGTGGTTCGGGGTGTTTTTGAACTTAAGAAAAACTGCAGAAATCTGCAGCAGGCATTTCCTCATCGCGTTCGCGATGCCTTGGTCGCGTTCGCGAAGAACATTTCGTTCCTTCTTCGCGTTCGCGTCCTGTTGATCGCGTTCGCGATGCCCAGCATTTTCCTTCATCGCGATCGCGTGCCTTAGGCCGCGTTCGCGTAGGCCAAATTTGAAGCCCAGTATTTTTCTTCTTCGCGTTCGCGACTCACCCTACGCGAACGCGATGGACTGATATTTTCCTTCATCGCGAACGCGGCCGGGGTGTCGCGAACGCGATGAAGAAATTATAGCCCAGTGAATTTAATCCCAAAACAGAACACTTACGGGATTGTTTCCATTTTTCACAAAACACTCTCTTCTCCACAGCTTTTTGGACGGTTTTTGAGAGATTCTTCATTAAACTTCTCGGGTAAGTGATTCTTAACTCGTTTTCTTCATTTTCCATCAATATTATTTGAATTCCTAAGCCTAAATAGGTGTAAATTGGTAGAAAAATTAAGAACTTAGTATAGTGAGGGTTTTCAATGAATTTACGATCTAGACTTCGTTTTGGAGTCGAATTTAAGAACGAATTGTATATTTGAACTCATGGAGGATTGGGTGAACTTATTTTGGTTCGAAACTTGAGTTTCGATTATGTGGGCCCGGGGTCGATTTTTACTATTCCGGGCAGAATGTTGTAAAAATCATATTTAGCAATATGAACTAGTTTGTTAAGTAGAATTGATGATATGAAATCAATTGTGTATAGATACGGTTGGATTGGAGTCAAATTCGAAAGGAAAAGGCATTGCTACGGATTGAATCGTTCGTGAACTTTCGAGGTAAGTGTTTGTTCTATCCTAGTTTGTAGGAATATGAATTTGGTTATGAATAAATTGTTGAATAAGAATTATTGGTGTTATACCGGTAATGAAAGTAAATTGTTGAAACTATTATAAATTATTGGTTTAAAAACCGGTAACTATAAATATTGTTGATATAGAGATTATTGGCTAAATGCCGGTAATATATATATATATATTTATGAAATGGGATCGTGTGGTACGCCGACCACTTATATAATAAGAAATGGGATCGTGTGGTACGCCGACCACGAAGTGATTTAAATCTTGGCATTGGCCATAGTTGCCGGTAGCTTATTGATATATTTGGGAGCGGGTGGTACGCCTACCACGAGATATAATTATTGATATATTTGGGAGCGGGTGGTACGCCTACCACGAGATATAATTATTGATATATTTGGGAGCGGGTGGTACGCCTACCACGAGATATAATTATTGATATATTTGGGAGCGGGTGGTACGCCTACCACAAGATATAATTATTGATATATTTGGGAGCGGGTGGTACGCCTACCACGAGATATAATTATTGATAATTGGGAGCGGGTGGTACGCCTACCACAAGATATGAAAAGCCTGTGGTTACGTTTGGGAGCGGGTGGTACGCCTACCACAAGATATGAAATAAAAAATAAATTGAGACATAAAAGTAAGATTTGTTCCGTCGATCAGATTACTCCGGATATTGTGAGTCATTGACTGTTATTTCAGAGCAGATTCTTTCCTTATAAACGTTCGATAACGTTTTATGTTGTTGTATATGTATGTATGTATGTATGTATATATATATATATATATATATATATATATATCAATTGTACAGGTTTATGTGGGTGACTGGTCTTAGTCTCGTCACTACTTCGCCGGGATAGGCCAGGCACTTACCAGCACATGGGGTCGGTTGTGCTGATATTACACTCTGCGCTCTTTTGCGCAATTACAGGTTATGGACAGCAGCAGCGGCAGTAGCACGATTGTGGATATTCTGACTATTGAGACTACGAGGTAGCCTTGCAGGCGTCCGCAGGACCGTTGTCTCTTCTATCTATGCTTTTCATTCTGTTATCTCATGTAATCGAGATAAACAGCTTGTATTTTCTTTCAAATGATTATGTGTATTATTCTTAGAAGTTCGTGAGTATTGTGACACCAGTCTTGGGTAGTGTATCAGATTTGGATTTTTCTTTATCATATATGGCTAAGTCTTCCGCTAAATTTTGATTATTCCGCTATAATTTTTATGTTGTTAATAATAAATTGGTTATTAATGGAATTGTTATTAATATTTGGCTTGCCTAGCTTCTATTTAGTAGGCGCCATCATGACCCCGATGGTGGGAAATCCGGGTCGTGACAAGTTGGTATCAGAGCACTAGGTTGCATAGGTCTCACAACTCACGAACAACCTTAGTAGAGTATGAAGGATCGGTACGGAGACGTCTGTATTTATCCTCCAGAGGCTACAGAGTTAGGAAAATATTCTCTTTATTCTTTCCGGTCGTGCGACTTGATCTTTTGAATGTTAATTGAACTTCTACTCTGTTCTTCCGCAGATGGTAAGGACACGTGCATCCTCATCTACTGACCAGCAGCCCGAGATCCCAGCAGCGACAGCTCCTGCTAGGGGTAGAGGCCGAGGTCGAGGTCGTCCTAGAGGACAAGGTAGGGGCAAAACTCAGCCCCGAGCAGCATCACGAGTGGCAGAACCTCAGGTTCATATAGAGGAGGAAATTCCAGCCCCAGCAGCTCCAGTAGGCCCAGCTCAGGTCCCGGGAGGAGCTTTATTTTCACCGGATCTTCAGGATGCTTTGGTCCGGATAGCAGGTTTTATGGATCATGTCACCAGAGCAGGTTTATTACCGGTAGCACCAGCCACTTCTCAAGCTGGAGGAGGTAATCAGACTCCTGCTACGCGCACTCCGGAGCCAGTAATTCCCCAGGCTCAAGATCCTGTGATTCAGCCAGTTGAGGCAGTTCGGCCTATTATTGCGACTCCGTCTAATGATGGTGCGGCTATGTCTGCTGATGCGTTGTGGAGATTGGACAGGTTTACCAAGCTGTTCACTACCACATTCAGTGGTACTCCTTCAGAGGATCCACAAGATTTCCTATACAGCTGCCACGAAGTTCTCCGTACTATGGGTATTGTGGAGACTAATGGTGTGGATTTTGCTACTTTTCGGTTATCTGGTTCCGCCAAGACTTGGTGGAGAGATTATTGTCTAACCAGGCCGGCGGGATCGTCATCTTTGACTTGGGAGCGGTTTGCAGAATTATTCTTGGAGAAGTTCCTTCCAGCAACTCAGCGGGAGGTTATGCGCAGACAATTTGAGCGTCTTCATCAGGGTTCTATGTCTGTCACACAGTACGAGACTAGGTTCGTGGACCTGGCTCGTCATGCTGTTATCATACTTCCCACGGAGCGGGAGAGAGTGAGGAGGTTTATTGATGGCTTGAATCAGCCAATTCGGCTACAGATGGCTATGGGTGCAGGAACTGAAATCACTTTTCAGGAGGCGGCTAATGCAGCCCGCCGGATCGAGATGGCTCTGTCACAGGGAGCGAGACATGGATCAGATAAGAGATCTCGTAATTCGGGTAGATTCAGTGGTACCTCGTCCGGAGATAGAGATTTTTATGATAGAGGCCATCCTCCTAGGCCTTATCAGTCAGCTCTTCAGGTTTCTCATGATGCTTCAGGTGATCGTAATTCTCAGCCACGCTACTCTGATCAGCAGCCTATCAGTGCACCACCACTTCGCCATTTTCAGCAGCCGAGGGCTTGTTTTACGTGCGGTGATTTTAGGCACATTGCAAGGTATTGCCCTCGAGCTTCTGACAGATCTCACCAGCAGGGTTCTCGTGCCATGATTCAGGCCCCAGTTCCCTCACAGCCTGCCCAGCCGGCTAGAGGCGGAGGTAGAGGACATAGAGGTGGAGGTAGAGGTCATAGAGGTGGAGCTCGGACCGATAGAGGTAGAGACCAGCCAGCAGCTGATCGTCCTAGAGATACTGCTCAGGGTGGTGGGGCACAGCCCCAATGTTATGCACTTCCCGCCAGACCAGATGCCGAGTCTTCTGATGCCGTCATTACGGGTATTATTTTGGTTTGTGATAGAAAGGCATCAGCATTATTTGACCTTGGATCTACATATTCGTACGTGTCATCCTATTTTGCACCGTACTTGATTCAGCCTAGTGATGCACTGGGTGTTCCTGTTCATGTGTCTACACAAGTAGGTGATTTTATTGTGGTTGATCGAGTTCATCGGTCATGTATTATAGTAATTGAGAGTCTCGAGAACCGTGCTGATTTATTACTCCTAAATATGGTGGACTTCGATATTATACTAGGCATAGACTGGCTATCTTCGTATCATGCTATTCTAGATTGCCATGCCAAGACTGTGACTTTAGCCCTGCCAAATTCGCCTCGTATAGAGTGGAAAGGAATTTCAGGTCATACTAGCCGTAATGTTATTTCTTATGTTAAAGCTCGGCGTATGGTTGGAAAGGGATGCTTGGCTTATTTGGCCTATGTCCGTGATTCCAGTGCTGAGGTTCCTTCTATTGACTCTGTGCCTGTGGTTCGCGAATTTCCTGAAGTATTTCCTTCAGACTTGCCAGGTATGCCGCCTGATAGGGACATTGATTTTTGCATTGATTTGGCTCCAGGCACTCAGCCCATTTCCATTCCCCCATACCGTATGGCTCCGCCGGAGTTAAAAGAATTGAAGGAACAGTTGCAGGATTTACTTGAAAAGGGTTTCATTAGGCCCAGTGTTTCGCAGTGGGGTGCACCTGTATTATTTGTAAAGAAGAAAGATGGTTCGATGAGAATGTGCATTGACTATCGACAGTTAAACAAGGTGACTATAAAAAATAAATATCCACTTCCGCGAATTGATGATTTATTTGACCAGCTTCAGGGTGCCAAGGTATTTTCAAAGATAGATTTGAGATCCGGCTATCATCAGCTGAAGATTAGGGCATCTGATGTCCCTAAGACAGCGTTCCGCACTCGGTATGGACATTATGAATTTCTGGTCATGTCTTTTGGGTTGACAAATGCTCCAGCAGCTTTTATGGAATTAATGAATCGGGTGTTCGGCCTTATTTAGACTTGTTTGTAATAGTCTTCATTGATGACATATTAATATATTCCCGCGGTCAGGAGGAGCATGCGCAACATCTCAGAGTGGCCTTGCAGACTCTGAGAGATAGCCAACTATATGCAAAATTTTCAAAGTGTGAATTTTGGCTAAGTTCAGTTGCATTCCTGGGTCATATTGTGACGGCAACAGGTATTCAGGTTGATCCGAAGAAAATTGAGGCAGTCAAGAACTGGCCTAGACCGACATCAGCCACGGATATTCGGAGTTTCTTGGGGTTAGCGGGCTATTATCGTCGATTCGTAGAAGGATTTTCGTCTATTGCAACCCCGACTGACCAGATTGACCGAGAAGGGTGTTCAATTTGAATGGTCCGATGAATGTGAGGCGAGCTTTCAAAAGCTCGAGACAACCTTGACCACGACACCGGTATTGGTTTTACCCACAGGTACGGGACCTTATCTTGTTTATTGTGATGCTTCCGTATTGGGCTTGGTGCGGTGTTAATGTGAGGATGGCAAGGTTATTGCCTATGCTTGAGCGATTGAAGATTCATGAGAAGAACTATCCGAGTGCATGATCTAGAATTGGCGGCGATTATTCACGCATTGAAGATGCGGAGGCATTATTTGTATGGTGTAGCATGTGAAGTATACACCGATCATAAGAGTCTTCGATATTTGTTTAAACAAAAGAGTTGAATATGAGGCAGAGGAGGTGGCTAGAGTTGCTAAAAGACTATGATGTTACTATTTTATATCACCCGAGTAAGGGCGATGTGGTGGCCGATGCATTGAGTAGAAAGTACGCCGTCGTGGGTAGTCTTGCATATATTCCGGTCGGTCGAGAGACCATTGGCTCTAGACGTCCGGGCATTAGCTAACCGGTTCGTGAGGCTGGATATTTACGAGCCTAGCGAGTGTTAGCTCTGCACGGTCGCTCGTTCTTCTTTATTAGAGCGTATCCGTGAGAGGCAATTTGATGATCCTCGTTTGCGTGAGTTGAGAGATACAGTACAGCGGGGAGGTGCCACACAGGTAAATCTAGATGATGATGGGGTATTGAAATTGCGGGGTCGAGTTTGTGTGCCCAATGTCGAAGGGATTCGAGAGTTGATCTTAGCGGAGGCCCACAGTTCGCGGTATTCTATTCACCCGAGCGCCGCGAAGATGTATCAGGACTTACGGCAGCACTATTGGTGGCGTAGGATGAAGAAGGACATTGTTGCGTATGTCGCTTGGTGTCTAAACTGTCAGTAGGTGAAATATGAGCACCAGAGACCTGGTGGTGTATTCCGGAGGATTGAAATTCCCGAGTGGAAATGGGAGCGGATCACTATGGATTTCGTTACTGGACTTCCTTTGACTCGGAGGAAATTTGATGCTATTTGGGTCATTATTGATAGGCTGACCAAGTCAACACACTTTATTCCAGTATCCGTCTCCTACTCGTCGGAGAGGTTAGCGGAGGTTTACATTAGGGAGATTGTTCGTCTCCATGGAGTGCCAGTATCTATTATCTCTGATCGGGGTACGCAGTTTACCTCGCGGTTCTGGAGAGCGGTCCAGCAGGAGTTAGGTACCCAGGTTCAGTTGAGTACAGCATTTCATCCTCGGACGGATGGCCAGTCCGAGAGGACTATTCAGATTCTAGAGGACATGCTTCGAGCTTGTGTTATTGATTTCGGAGGTTCGTGGGACCAGTTTCTGCCATTAGCAGAGTTCGCCTACAATAACAGTTACCAATCTAGCATCCGGATGGCTCCGTATGAGGCGTTATATGGTAGGCGATGTCGATCACCAGTTGGATGGTTTGAACCGGGAGAGGCTCGGTTGTTGGGTACAGACTTAGTTCAGGAGGCCTTAGATAAGGTCAAGACTATTCAGGAGAGATTGCGTTCAGCTCAGTCTAGGCAGAAGACTTATGCGGATCGTAAGGTTCGAGATGTAGATTTCATGGTTGGTGAACGAGTATTGCTCAGGGTGTCGCCTATGAAGGGCGTGATGAGGTTTGGGAAGAAGGGCAAGCTCAGCCCTAGGTATATTGGTCCATTTGAGATTCTAGACGAGTGGGAGGGGTGGCTTACAGGATTAGCTTTGCCGCCTAGCTTATCAGCCGTGCATCCGGTTTTTCACGTATCTATGCTTCGGAGATACCACGGCGATCCCGCACATGTGTTGGACTTCAGTACTGTCCGATTGGACAATGATCTATCTTACGAGGAGGAGCGGTAGCCATTCTAGACCGGCGAGGTTCGACGGTTGAGGTCGAAGAGTTATCCTTCGTGCGCGTTCGGTGGAGAGGTCACCCTCCTGAGGCATCGACCTGGGAGTCCGAGTCTGATATGCGGAGCCGCTACCCACGCTTGTTTCCTGACTCAGGGTACTACTTTCTTTTGTCCGTTCGAGGACGAACGGTTGTTTTAGAGGTGGAGATTGTGACGACCCAAAGGGTCATCACTTGTTTATTTAATCATTCCGAGCTTTTGAGGCCTTGAAAACCTCATTTATAGTTTCCTCGATTTGCGTGCACAGGTCCGGGCACAAAGCTGAAAAATATTTATGTTGAAATATGTGAAATATGTGAAAAAGTAGAAGAATTTTGATATTAATATTGATATGGTTGACTTTGGTCAACATTTTTGGTAAACGGACCGGATCCGTGATTTGACTATTTCAGAAAATCCGTAGAAAAATATGAAACTTGGGCGTATGCCCGGAATTGAAATCCGAGGTCTAGAACCCCGATAAAAGAATTTTTATGTTAAATTGTTTTCTGAAAATGTTTAAGGAAAATGAAACTGAATTTTGATTAAAAAGTGCTGGTATCGGGCTCGTATTTTGGTTCCGACGCCCGGTACAGGTCATATATATTGGTTAAGCGCTTCCTGTAAAGTTTGGTTGAAAACGGACGTCGTTTGACGTGTTTCGGCCTTAAATTGGAAAGTTTGGAAATTATGAAATCTTAAAGAGTTCTTGAGCTTTAAGGCTCAATTCATGGATTTTGATGTTATTTTAGCGATTTGATCGCGCGAGCAAGTTCGTATGATGTTTTTAGGTTAGTGTGCATATTTGGTTTGGAGCCCCGAGGGCTCGGGAGTGTTTCGGAGGTGGTTCGGGGTGTTTTTGAACTTAAGAAAAACTGCAGAAATCTGCAGCAGGCATTTCCTCATCGCGTTCGCGATGCCTTGGTCGCGTTCGCGAAGAACATTTCGTTCCTTCTTCGCGTTCGCGTCCTGTTGATCGCGTTCGCGATGCCCAGCATTTTCCTTCATCGCGATCGCGTGCCTTAGGCCGCGTTCGCGTAGGCCAAATCTGATGCCCAGCATTTTTCTTCTTCGCGTTCGCGACTCACCCTACGCGAACGCGATGGCCTGATATTTTCCTTCATCGCGAACGCGGCCGGGGTGTCGCGAACGCGATGAAGAAATTATTGCCCAGTGAATTTAATCCCAAAACAGAACACTTACGGGATTGTTTCCATTTTTCACAAAACACTCTCTTCTCCACAGCTTTTTGGACGGTTTTTGAGCGATTCTTCATTAAACTTCTCGGGTAAGTGATTTTTAACTCGTTTTCTTCATTTTCCATCAATATTATTTGAATTCCTAAGCCTAAATAGGTGTAAATTGGTAGAAAAATTAAGAACTTAGTATAGTGAGGGTTTTCAATGAATTTACGATCTAGACTTCGTTTTGGAGTCGAATTTAAGAACGAATTGTATATTTGAACTCATGGAGGATTGGGTGAACTTATTTTGGTTCGAAACTTGAGTTTCGATTATGTGGGCCCGGGGTCGATTTTTACTATTCCGGGCAGAATGTTGTAAAAATCATATTTAGCAATATGAACTAGTTTGTTAAGTAGAATTGATGATATGAAATCAATTGTGTATAGATACGGTTGGATTGGAGTCAAATTCGAAAGGAAAAGGCATTGCTACGGATTGAATCGTTCGTGAACTTTCGAGGTAAGTGTTTGTTCTATCCTAGTTTGTAGGAATATGAATTTGGTTATGAATAAATTGTTGAATAAGAATTATTGGTGTTATACCGGTAATGAAAGTGAATTATTGAAACTATTATAAATTATTGGTTTAAAAACCGGTAACTATAAATATTGTTGATATAGAGATTATTGGCTAAATGCCGGTAATATATATATATATATATATATTTATGAAATGGGATCGTGTGGTACGCCGGCCACTTATATATAATAAGAAATGGGATCGTGTGGTACGCCGACCACGAAGTGATTTAAATCTTGGCATTGGCCATAGTTGCTGGTAGCCTATTGATATATTTGGGAGCGGGTGGTACGCCTACCACAAGATATAATTATTGATATATTTGGGAGCGGGTGGTACGCCTACCACAAGATATAATTATTGATATATTTGGGAGCGGGTGGTACGCCTACCACAAGATATAATTTTGATATATTTGGGAGCGGGTGGTACGCCTACCACGAGATATAATTTCTGATACATTGGGAGCGGGTGGTACGCCTACCACAAGATATAATTTTGATATATTTGGGAGCGGGTGGTACGCCTACCACGAGATATAATTTCTGATACATTGGGAGCGGGTGGTACGCCTACCACGAGACATGAAATGAAAGAGGAAATTGAAACATGAAAGTAAGAATATTTTTGTGATACATTGGGAGCGGGTGGTACGCCTACCACAAGAGATAATTACTGTGACAGTTGGGAGCGGGTGGTACGCCTACCACGAGACATGAAATGAAAGAGGAAATTGAAACATGAAAGTAAGAATATTTTGGATATCTTCAGTTGTTGAATAATATTTCAGAGCAGAGTATTTCTTTATATATATATATCTATATTGCAACTGTACAGGTTTAGGTGGGTGACTGGCCTTAGCCTTGTCACTAGTTCGCTGGGATAGGCCAGGCACTTACCAGCACATGGGGTCGGTTGTGCTGATATTACACTCTGCGCTCTTTTTGCGCAGATACAGGTTACGGACAGCAGCAGCGACGGTAGAGATTTGTGGATTTTCCGACTACTGAGACTACGAGGTAGCCTTGCAGGCGTCCGCAGGACCGGTTGTCTCTCCTATCTATGCTTTTCATTCTGTTATCTCATGTAATCGAGATAAACAGCTTGTATTTTCTTTCAAACGATTATGTGTATTATTCTTAGAAGTTCGTGAGTATTGTGACACCAATCTTGGGTAGTGTATCAGATTTGGATTTTTCTTTATCATATCTGGCTAAGTCTTCCGCTAAATTTTGATTATTCCGCTATAATTTTTATGTTGTTAATAATAAATTGGTTATTAATGGAATTGTTATTAATATTTGGCTTGCCTAGCTTCTATTTAGTAGGCGCCATCATGACCCCGATGGTGGGAAATCCGGGTCGTGACAGTTGGTATCAGAGCCCCAGTGGTACGTGATTTCTCTGATGTATTTTCAGATGATCTCTCGGGCATGCCACCCTACAGAGTTATTGATTTTGGTATTGACTTATTGCCGGGCACTCAGCCCATTTCTATTCCACCGTACCGCATGGATCCTCCTGAGTTGAAGGAGTTGAAGGATCAGTTACAGGAGTTATTGGGTAAGGGTTTCATTCAACCCAGTGTTTCACCTTGGGGTGCTCGTGTGTTGTTTGTGAAGAAAAAGGACGGTTCTATGCGTATGTGTATTGACCTTCGCCAGTTGAACAAAGTTACAGTGAATAACCGGTATCCTTTGCCACGTATTGATGATTTATTTGACCAGCTACAGGCGCACATGTGTTCTCCAAGATTGATTTGCGCTCTGGTTATCATCAACTGAAGATTCGGGAGCCAGATATCCCAAAGACTGCCTTCAGGACTCGGTATGGTCACTACAAGTTTCTCGTTATGTCTTTCGGTCTGACTAATGCCCTAGCAGCTTTTATGCATTTGATGCATAGTGTATTCAGGCCATATCTGGACTCGTTCGTGATTGTTTTCATTGATGATATTTTGGTATATTCCCGAAGTCGGGAAGAGCACGAGCAGCACCTGAGGATAGTGCTTCAGACTTTGAGGGAGAAACAATTATATGCAAAGTTCTCTAAATGTGAATTTTGGCTGAGTTCAGTGGCATTTCTAGGCCACGTGGTGTCGAGTGAGGGTATTCGAGTGGATCCGAGGAAGGTGGAGGCCGTGCAAAGTTGGCCCAGACCCTCCTCAGCTACTGAGATTCGTAGCTTTCTTGGCTTGGCGGGTTATTACCGTCGTTTTGTAGAGGGGTTCTATTCGATCGCAGCACCTATGACTAGATTGACCCAAAAGGGTGCCCTTTTTTAGTGGACTTAGGAGTGTGAGGCGAGCTTTCAAAAGCTCAAGACAGCTCTGACTTTGACCCATATCTTGATATTGCATACCGGTTCGGGGTCCTATACGGTATATTGTGATGCCTCACGAGTTGGACTCGGTGCAGTATTGATGCAGGACGGTAGGGTGATTGCCTACGCGTCCCGATAGCTGAAGGTACATGAAAAGAACTACCCTGTCCACGATCATGAGCTTGCTACCATTGTTCACGCCTTGAAGATTTGGCGTCATTTGTATGGAGTTCCTTGTGAGATCTACACTAATAATCGGAGCTTGCAGCACTTGCTTAAGAAGAAGGACCTGAACATGACTCAGAGAAGATGGATGGAGCTGTTGTAGGACTATGATATTACTATTCTCTATCATCCTGGCAAGGCCAATGTAGCTGCCGATGCCTTGAGTCGCCGGGCAGAGAGTTTGGGGAGTTTGGCATATCTACCAGCTTCGGAGAGGCCAATGGCAATGGATGTTCAGGCTTTAGCCATGCAGTTTGTTAGATTGGATCTTTCGGAGCCCAGCCGGGTTCTGGCCTGTGTGGTTTCCCGGTCTTCTCTATTTGATCACATTAGAGAACGGCAGTTTGATGAACCTTATTTGCAGGACCTTTAGGATAAGGTTCGGCGTGGTGATACCCGAGATGTCACCATTGGGGATGACGGAGTGATGAGGATGCAAGGGCATATTTGTGTGCCCAATGTAGATGATCTTCGAGAGCTAATTCTAGCAGAGGCCCATAGCTCGCGGTATTCCATCCATCCGGGTGCCGCGAAGATGTATCAGGACTTGAGGTAGCATTGCTGGTGGAGGCGGATGAAGAAGGATATAGTTGACTATGTTTCTAGGTGCCTCAACTACCAGCAGGTGAAGTATGAGCATCAGCGTCCGGGTGGGTTAATGCAGCAGATTGAGATCCCAGAGTGGAAATAGGAGCGCATTACCATGGTCTTCGTATCTGGACTTCCACGGACGGTAAGAAAGTTTGATTCCATTTGGGTCATTGTGGATCGGCTGACCAAGTCCGCTCACTTTATACCTGTGTGCACCACTTACTCATCGGAGCGGTTGGCGGAGATCTACATCAGAGAGATAGTCCGGCAACATGGTATTCCAGTTTCTATCATTTTAGACAGAGGCACTCAGTTCACTACACGATTTTGGAGAGCCGTGCAGCAGGAGTTAAGCACTCGAATGGAGCTGAGCACAATGTTTCACCCCTAGACGGATGGCCAGTTTGAGCTCACTATTCAGATTTTGGCGAATATGTTCTGTGCGTGCGTGATTGAGTTTGGAGGTTCATGGGATCATTTCTTGCCACTGGAAGAGTTTGCTTATAACAATAGCTATCAATCTAGCATTCAAATAGCACCGTATGAGGCCCTATATGGTAGGAGGTGCAGGTCCCCTGTGGGTTGGTTCGAGCCGGGCGAGGCCAAGCTGCTAGGTACTGAGATGGTCCAGGATGCAATGGACAAGGTCAAGGTAATTCAGGACAGACTCCGTGCAGCTCAGTCTAGACAGAAGAGTTATGCACACAAGAAGGTCCGCGATGTGGCTTTTATGGTTGGCGAGCGAGTTCTACTTCGGGTCTCGCCCATGAAGGGCGTCATGAAGTTTGGGAAGAAGGGGAAGCTGAGTCCAAGATTCATTGGCCCTTTTGAGATTTTGAGGCGTGTTGGGAAGGTTGCTTACGAGCTGGCTTTACCTCCCAGCCTAGCCGGAGTCCATCCCGTATTTCATGTCTCTATGCTCCGGAGATATAATGGTGACCCATTGCATGTGTTGGATTTCACTTCTGTTCCAACTGGACAAGGATCTATCTTATGTTGAGGAGCCACTGGCCATTTTGGACAAACAAATCAGAAAGTTAAGGTCAAAGAACATTGCTTCGGTGAAGGTCTAGTGGCGAGGTCAGCCAGCCGAGGAGGCGACTTGGGAGACCGAGCATGATATGGGCAGCTAGTACCCTCATCTCTTCGCCACTCCAGGTATGTTTTCTATGCTCATTCGAGGATGAACGAATCTTTTAAGTGTGGGAAGATATAACGACTCGGCCGGTCCTTTTTGAAATTTATGCCTCGATTCCCAATTTAACTGTTCCCCTAAGTTCAGTTATGCTATTGTGATTTGCGGGGAAGTTCGGTTCTAGAATTTGGAGTGTTTTGGGACACTTAGTCCCTAAATGAGAGCTTTATAGTTGAAAAATGGCTTGTATTTAGAAAAAGGTTAATACGACCTCGGAACGGAGATTCGATGGTTCCATTAGCTCCGTTAGGTGATTTCGGGGTTGCGAGCGCGTTCAGAATGTATTTTGGAGGTCTGTACCTCATTTAGACTTGAAATGCCGAAGTTTGGAATTTTTGAAAATCCGATCTATAGGTGAGATTTTGATCCGGGAGTCGGAATGGAATTTTGACAGTTGCAGTAGCTTAGTTAGGTGATTTTGGATATGTCTGCAAATTTTCAGGTCATTCGGACATCGTTTGGTCGGGTTTTTGATAGCATGTAGGTTTCAGAAGTTTTGGTTGAAACTTAGACTTGAATCCGCCTTGATTTGATGATTTTCATGATTAATGGCATGTTTTTATGATTGGAACAAGTTCGTATCGTGTTTTGGGGTAGGTTGGTGGTTTTCGTTGGGGTCCTGGGGGCCTCGGGGAGAATCCTGGGGTCCAATCGGACTAATTCTTGCATTTTAGAAGTGTTGTTGACTGCTGGTATGTGTTGCAGACGAATACTCTATGCGATCGCATATGGGAGATGCGATCACATGGAAGGTTTGGGAGGAGACCAAAATTTTGTTCTATGGGATCGTGGAAAGTGCTATGCGATCGCATAGCTTTGGATGGTTGTGCTCTGCGATTGCAGAAGTAACCATGCGATCGCATAGTGTAAAGAGTAGGGCTCCGAGGCCCAAACTTTTGTTCTATGCGATCACAGAGCATTGTATGCGATCACATAGGTCTATCTGGATGAGCTGTGTGATCGCTGTGTGGTCTATGTGATCGCATAAGGTAATCGCATAAGGTAATCGCATAAGGTAATCGCATAAGGTAATTTGGCGAGGGTTAAGATTTGTTCATGCGATCGCATAGAGTAAATACCTGGGCAGATATAGTCAACATATAACACTTCATCCGCGAGGGTTTCACCATTTTTACAAAAACTCAAGCTAGGGAGCTCAGTTTTGGGTGATTTCTCGCGTGCTTTTCAGAGACAATTGTTGGGTAACGATTCCTCCTTACTCCCTTGTGATCATTATTCACTAATCTAAACTCAATTTCATCCTTTAATGTCGTATTTGGGGTGTAAATTTGTGGTAGTTTCATAGAAGAAACTTTGATGATTTGGAGGGGCAAACGAATTTCGATAAATTTTATATGGTTAGACTAGTGAGAGTACGAGGGTTCTGAAAACGTAAAAATATTTCGATTCGGAGCCGACAGCTGTAGGGGTATTTTGGTCATTTCACCCACTTTCACGTCGTAGCTTTAATTTTATCATTGTAATTAGTTACTTGCGATGTTATTTACACTATGTAATTGGTTTGACTAGATTCGTGCCACTCGGAGTCGGATACTCGTGGCAAGAGAGTTGTTTCTTAGCGGTTTTGTACTGGAATTAAGGTAAGTGACTTGTCTAACCTTGCGTGGGGGAACCTTCTCCCCTAGGATATTATGTGTTGATTTAAATGCCTTGTACGCGAGGTGACGACCGTGTACTTGTGCAGATTGTTGAAAAATCACCTTACTTGAACTGTTCAAATTGTGATATCTGTGATATTTAATTGATTAAATTGTAAGACTTATCTGATGTTAATTAGATAAGCATGATTAGATAGGATTATCTGTCTAAATGCCTACGTGTCTTAATTGAACTTCCTGGAGCTTGTTGAGACTGAATTTGGTGTAATTTGTAGCTATGTACTTCATATTTCTCTATGTTTTTCCTCTCATTGGTTGTGTTTGTGTTTGTGGACTGCGGGTTTAATTCTCGGTGATTCAAGGACTGTGGGATCGATTCCCGAAGACCCAGAGATACCGATATACGGACTGCGGGTTCAATTTCCGAAGATCTTGAAATATTGAGATACAGACTACGGGTTTAATTCACGGAGATCCGAGGGCTGCGGGTTCGATTCCCGGAGACCTATAGATACTGATATACGGACTGCGGGTTCAATTCCGGAGATCCTAAGATATTAAGATACAGACTGCGGGTTTAATTCCCGGAGATCCGAGGGCTGCGGGTTCGATTCCCGGAGATCCATAGATATTGATATACGGACTGCGGGTTCAATTCCCGGAGATCCTGTAAGACTGATATATGGACTGCGGGTTCAATTCCCGGAGATCCTGAGTTGCTGAATATAGAGAGGGACTGCGGGTTCAATTTCCGGAGATCTTGGACTTGTTAATTTGTACATTGTTGTGTTGATTTCTTCTTGTTAGCTTAATTGTAGACGGTTGTAGTATTTACTTTATTGCTGTTATTTCATTCTTATTCTTATTTGAACTACTCGATATTATTATTATCATTATGTTATTATTTCTCGGTAGGGCCCTGACCTTCATCGTCACTACTCCATCAAGGTTAGGCTTGGCACTTACTGAGATCCGCCGTGGTGTACTCATACTACTCTGCTGCACATTTTTGTTGTGCAGATCCAGGTACATCAGATCAGGCACATTACAGGTGATTTAGGATCACCTTTAGGAGACTTTAGGTATGATCTGCTACGTCCGCGGATCCGGAGAGTCCCCTTCTATTCTCATTAGTGATATCAGCTATTTCCCTTATTTTTTGTTGTATAGACATTCTTGATGTATAGAGCCACAGTTGTACTCTTTTTTAGTCTGCGTTGCCCGTGAGTTTCCAGGTCTTGGTAGTGTGTTTTCTTCGGGTATTTGGCGAAGCGTATGTGCCGAGCGGCACTTATTACATTTCTTTTACATCATTTCACTGTTATTTTACCCTTTTGTTCATGAAAGTGTATATTCTGTATCGTGTTAGGCTTACCTAGTCGCGAAGACTGGGTGCCGTCATGACATGTTCACGATTCGTGAACTACGGTCGTGACAAATATATATCAAAATATACATACATTAAACCAATTATCATATACAATGTAAATAGCTACTAGTATTTTGGAATTATTTTTTCCTAATAGATATGAAGTGTAGTTTCAGATATCTTGGGTCGGTAATTCAGGGAGACGGAGGGATTGAGGGGGATGTCACGCATCGTATAGGGGCCGGGTGGTCAAAATGGAGGCTTGCTTCGGGAGGCTTGTGTGACAAGAAAGTGCCACTGAAACTCAAGGGGAGGTTTTATAGAGCTGTGGTAAGACCAGTCATGCTGTATGGGGCGAAGTGCTGGCCGGTGAAGAACTCTCATGTTTAGAGAATGAAGGTCGCGGAGATGAGGATACTCAGGTGGATGTGCGGGCTTACCCGGTTAGATAGAGTTAGGAATGAAATTATTCAGGAGAAGGTGGGGGTGGCCCCAGTGGATGAGAAGCTGCGAGAAGCGAGACTTAGGTAGTTCGGGCATGTGCGGAGGAGAAGCCCCGATGCCCCGGTGAGAAGTTGCGAGCGGCTGTCGGTGGTTGGCACGAGTCGTGGCAGAGGGAGGCCCAAGAGGTATTGGGGAGAGGTGATTAGGCAGGATATGGCAATTATGAGGATTTCCGAGGACATGACCCTTGATAGGAAAGCCTGGAGGTCTAGTATCAGGGTTGTAGGATAGAGGCTTCTAGTAGTGCACGCCCTTATTTCCCGGGGTAGGGCCGGGATGTGGTGGGGTCACCGATATAGGCTTGGTTTATTGTATTGCATGTCATTCTTCTTACGATTTATGGTTTCAAAAGTATCTCTATGTTTCCTGCTGGAGTTACTAATGCCCTATGTTTTTGTTCTTGTATTTCTTGTCCTTCTATATGTCAGGTTATTTAAGGTCTTTGTTTACACAAATATTTATGTGATTTATGATGGAGCCACTAATGCTTTGTTGTTTTTGTTTTTTGTTTTGTTTTTGCTTTCTCTGTACTTGTCCCTGCGCCGAGGGTCGATTGGAAACAACCTCCATGCTCTATCGGGTAGGGGTAAGGCCTGCGTACATATTACCCTCCCCAAACCCCATCCCGTGGGACTATACTGGGTAATTATTGTTGTTGTTTATACGAAGTGTAGTATCTTTTGACAAGCAAACCATTATTCTTATTATTTATTTTTAATTTTTCTATAGTGTCCGAAAGACTTTTATGCACCTTTGCTATCTCTCACTGAAATTAATAACTCTGTCTATTACACTTTAAGCAGTTAAGATGTATTTTGTCGCTGCAGAGATGTCCATGATTTGTACCAAGTAAAGTGAACCATTATCACAACTCATAGACCTCACAGTCACACCCTCTCTTAATTTAAGAAGAGTTTGATTACACAATTGGAAAATTGGTCGCTTTGTTATTACATGTGACAAAATGGTTAAAAGAAAATAGTTGTCTACTTATGTTATTCATTAAAAAATTGGTTAGATAATGAACCATTTAAAAATGGGTCGAATATGGATAAAGAACTATATTATCCACTTAGAAAAATATTAGCCAAATGGATAACCAATGGATAATTAAAGTGTTTAACATTTATATTTGTAAAGCCTCAAATTAGAGTTCCTTAAGTTTGAAAGATTAGGAATTCTCTCATAAGTAATTATATTTAAGTAGCCATGGGTAATATGTGTATCTATATTATTCGTTGGATAAACCCGTGTTTTATCCGTCTCAAATACGGATCGGGTTGGATAATTTCATCCATTTTTTAAATTATCCATTTTGACCCGCTCATATCCGACCCCGCCCATCAGTTTGTCACCCCTACTTGTTACTTATATTTTTTCCGTTTTAATTTGTATGAGACAATTTGATATTAGAACATGTACAGTGGAAGCAAGCACACAATTCAAGACATCACATACATATAAACTAGATAATGATATAATTACGAGATTAGAACTACTAACCCCATTAAGACGTTGCACAGGTCCTCCACATAGCAAGAATCTAAGGCCGCAGTCTTTTACTATGGCCTTAGTAAAACTTTGGACGAAATTGCTTTGTGTGGGCAAGAACAATACAACTCTTAAAGTGAGTTAATGGGTGAAAAACGTCTTCCTTATGTAGACCCGTTTTTCAACCAAAAGAGGCTCCAAAAACGTGTAGGATTCTGCTTGCGCAAGTAGAATCCTACTCTAACTCTCGAGGATGACTTTTCTTCCAAGTCACTTTTTACCCAAGTCAGTCCAGATTTTATTAGGTATAACAAGACCATATAAACATAAGAGGCTACCAATTATAACATTAATTCAAAAATTTGGATGAATTAATTCTTACTATATTTAATTACAGTTTATTCCACTAAAAACTACAATTCAACTCCTCAATATGAATTTTAAAAATTCATTAACACTTATTTTAACTCCCTATGTTAAGATCACAAATACCAGCTAATTAAATTAAATCACTGGTACTTTAATTTAATTAACTAATTAAATCCTTTATATTTATGTTTAAACTATTTCATGTGACGGATACAAAATCCATCAGCATGATATTCACGTGGAAACTTATAAACTTACATAAAGTGATATCATCAAACTCAAAACCGAGTCATAAATTCTATCAACTAATTATTATTTCAAAAATGCTGTTCATTATTGTCCAATCTATTAGTCATACACTAACACTAAATAAAGTTGTATATTTTGATAAATCAAAACAATAAACAAATCACATTGACCAAAAGAATTATATCAAAATTAGGAGTATAAACTCATTTAATGAATTAGAGAAAATATTTTATATATATTCAGTACAAAAATATATTTTCTCTACTTGGTCCATTCAATATACACTAAGTGTACTAGCACAAGAAGCCGGAGTAATATCACTTCCATAATCAAAACAAATTATACTTTAATCTTGTGCTACAATCATCAAGATATTTTGCCAATAATATCTTCGATGGTGAACATAGTTTATTAATTATGAGAATCAACAATATAATCTTCTGTGGATGAGCTAAAGACTTCATATACTATACTGTCTATTACATAACTAAAGGACACACATGTAACAAATGATCTATTTAAAATAATATTTATTGAATTGAATAAATCAAATAAAGAATTATTCCATAAAGAAAAAACATAATACTATGTCTAAACTGCATGGTTAATAGTATATCCTAACATTTGATCCGCCATGGAGTTTAAGAAGAAAAAATTTAAAAATTATGTTACTAAAAACTTAAGGTGTAAAAGCTTTGTGCGATCAATAATATTCGTATGACTATAAAAGCTTTATATTAAGTATAAACTAAAATATTAATGTTAAATTATTTTTAAATATAAAATTAAAACCTCGAGCTCGAGGATGTAGTTTTTCAATAAAAAGATCGACCTGTCATATAACTATTGTAATGAAAGATGTATCTTTTATTGATAAATATGTAAAGATATATTAGTTAAAAAACGAGATGGAAAAAAAATCTACAACTATGCCGTATCATGATACGCATAATATTAGGGGATTATAGGACAAAAATAAATTTAAGTATATATTATTCTTTTTGAACGAATTAATAAAAAACGTGTCACGTAAATTAAAAGAGATAAAATATCTTTTACGCAAACTAGCAGAAAAAGAAATACTAACTACTTTGTGAATCTTACCTGTTAATCCACTATTAATGTAATTTATTGGATTATGATATAAACAGTTATCTAATTTTGATGAATCTTCCCATCTGAATGAGCTTCAAGTTTATTTGTCGCAGGGACTAGAGAAGGAGAATCCAGACGGGAGTTTTAAGCTTTTGGAATGGTGGAAGTTACGGGAAAAACATTTTCCTGTTCTTGCAAGGATGACTCGCGATATATTACTATTCAAGCTTCAACAGTTGCATCAGAGAGCTCCTTCAGTCAAGCAAGACTTCAAATAGGAGATCATAGAGCAGCTATGAGGGAGAGCTTGGAGAAGTCGGTGCTATTTAGAGATTGGATCCGCTCGGAAAGAAAAAACTTTGGACTTGCAGAATCACAACCGGATGTGGATGAAGCTTACGAAGAAATGATTGCAGAACTTGCAGAGGATGCTGCTTCGCCGGGAAGTGGTGATGAACAAGCTTCTTTTCCACCACCGCTAACGGAACCTCCTCCAAATCTTGAAGGATTTATGAGATTTGTTAGAGATATGTAGATTGTGTTGTAAATTGTACTTTGGCACATCTTATTTAGTTTTTTTTTCCTTTTAATGGTGGTATTAGTACCTTGTTGTGCTCATTCCATTGGGGGGGAGAAGACTAATAAAGATATATCATTTTTAGTAATAAAAATTATTACACAATTGTTTGATTTATCTCTCAATACATAATATATATCTATTTAATACATATACATATAATATATATTATATATATACATAACATATATATATACTTAACATATATATACTTAACACACATATATATATATATATATATATATATATAAACTTAATACATATATATACTTAACATATATTGCTCTGATGGTAAGCAACCCCCACTTCCAACCGAGAGGTTGTGAGTTCGAGTCTCCCCAAGAGCAAGGTGGGAAGTTCTTGGAGGGAAGGATGCGGGGTCTATTTGGAAACAGCCTCTCTACCCCAGGGTAGGGGTAAGGTCTACGTACACACTACCCTCCCCAGACCCCACTAAGTGGGATTATACTGGGTTGTTGTTGTTGTTGTTGTTGTTGTATATATATATATATATATATATATATATATATAACTTAACTTATATATATATTTAACACATATATATACTTATTAAATAATTTTTTTTAATTAAAAGCTCACGAAGCCCGCCAGGCCCGGACCGCCAAGCCCAAGACCACGTGGGCTTAGGCCCGTCACGGGCCGGTCTTACCCACCAGGCCCACCAGGACCGAGACTGCCAGACCCGGGATCACCAGAAAAAAGACCACAAAGCCTAGGACCGTCCGGACCGACCCGCCAGGCCCATTTAGGCCCGGGACCGACCGAGAATACAGCCTTACTAAGTAAATAAAATAGTAATATTTACAAGGATTAGGCGATATGAATGTTACGTGTGCCGCCACTAGTGGACAACTTTTTGACTAGAAAATGCGCGGCTGATTTGACGACTAGCGAGACAAACAGTCCGTGAACTTTGTGCGATGGAGTATTCAAATTCAACTCTCTTCTATGTATCTCTGTAGCTTCAGAGTATCATCAGAGTAAAGGGAAAAGGAGATGACTTTGGGACTGATAAATGCAAATCCAGTGGTTCACGCCAAAAAGGAGAGGATCGCTCGCCCTGAAGATCATCACGCCGTTGATGCTCTCGACATTTATGATATCCTTTTTCCCCGACCTCGTGCCTGCAATTCCCAAATTACGTCGTTTTACTTTGAAATTTTCATAACATTAAAAAAAGAAAAATTAAGTAGCTATTTTATTTAGTATGTTTATGTTTATTTTACTTTTTTTTTTATCTGAAATTTAAATGATGAATTTTCATAGTTCAAATGTCTGAATTTAGTATGATCCTCTTGTAACTGCTAGTACCTCAAAACCACGTCGTTTTACTTCGAAATTTTCTACTGTTAAAATGAGTATAAGAAAGAAAAAAAAAGGAGAAATCAGGTGTTTTGATGCAGGAAGCTGATTTAGGTTTCTGTTTTCTTTTGATTGAGTATCTTAATTTGGATTTACGGATATTTTTGTGTGATTTAATTATTTATCAATTTACTGTGGTTGAATTTGAAGTGATCCTTGATTTTGAAAATTTTTAATACATTTCGTGAGGGATATAAGAGATCCAGAGCATCCATATTCATTAGAGCAGCTGAGTGTACTCTCCGAAGAGTCCATTACTGTTGACGAGAAGCTTGGACGCATTCTGTATGTTCAATACTGACTTATGACCTTATCTGCTTATTATTAATTATAATTATCCAAATAAAACATATTGCTTGTGTATTCTTTTTGTTGATAAGTAAGGACGGACAAATAGTCTGATTTATCTATATATATGTACAAGGGAGGAAAGTGGCAAATTTTAGCTATATCGTGTTCAATTAACTGATTGGTGACTCATATAATTTATCTTCACTGGTTAGCGAATGGCGATTTGAAATTTTAATCACTGAAAATCCTGTGTATTTTTTGAGTTAGGTTTATTGGGTCATTGTTGAGAGGTGAACAATTAAGCCATACACTTTTTTGGAGTTCGAACTCTGTTGAGTTAACATATTCAGATGGAGTTTCACCTCCCTGATTTCACTCTGGTAGGTCTGCAGTGTGACTCCATGTATTCCGAGTTAAGCTTGGTTGCTCGATTCTAGTTCACTTTGCGTTATCTGGAATTATTTGACAACAGATTTACCAGAACATACATACTTATGTCCAATGATTTCTAACATGCTTGATCATTCCTGTTAAAATTTACCTGGTTCACTAACTTGAGTAGCAAATATCCTAGATACCTAAGCAATTTACTAGAAGCTTGAGCAATGTTGTCAATCAAGAAAAAATAACAGAAAAGGAACCCATACAGTAGAGCCAAAACAGCTTTTAACTTCATAGATGGGCTCTCGCTTCAAAAGTTGTTTTTTCCCTTTTTAGCAAAATCTCCGAATAGATAGACACAATGGAGTTGTCTGCAATGATTCTTTGCCATCTTTTACCTGTGAAAGCATCACTATTTTCAATCCCACATATGTTAAGAACCAGCTAATCTTCATGCATATTAAATGGATGCTATCTACCATGTTTTGTATAACCTTAAGAGTTTAGAAAAAGCGATAAACTAGTAACGAACAATTCTTAACTTTCCTAACTCATGTTTGTCTTGCTTATTTATCTACTTTGTTTTGTTGTTCATAGGATTACTTTCACCCCAACCATCCAGCACTGTAGCATGGCAACTGTGATTGGCCTTTGTTTGAGAGAGAAGTTGAAGAATTGCTTCCCTCCTCATTTCAAGGTGGTATTCGTTTATCTGACTTATATCACAGTAAAGGTTAATGTTGGGTGTTTACGGTAGTCTATTTGACTTAACTAGTCTGAGTAAAAATATCTAGTTTTAGACTTTACTGAAACATCTCGTGTATGCTTAGCAGAGGACTGCTATTTTAACGACTAAAGGAATGTATTGGATTCAAATTAGCAAGGTAAAATGGTCTACATATAACTCGGAAAGAGCATACTAGTATAATTCTATCTTCAAGGAGCATCCTGCAATAAATACTTGCAAGAATAACAAAAAAGTCACTTTTACTCTCAGCTAAATATTTCAAAGTCTCACTTCTGTCATTAAAAATTTATATGTTAATTTTCTTTAAAAATCCTGAGATGTCCCACAAAACTTTAGTTGTATTGACACAATTGTGAAAGAGGTGGATCCGGGATTTGAGCATCACAGGGGAACCACTTTAAAAACAAAATAAAAAATTATGTATTGTAGGAACCCAGATTTGAACCTGGGTCATCAAGAGAGTGAAGGTACTTTAAGCACTTCTACAAGCCAGCTCCTCTGCCCAGATTTTGTGATTTTATGGAGCCATATAAAATATTTAAGGGGTCCTTACTGTACATATATATATGAAATATATATACAGTCTTTTTGCCGAAGCTAATGGGTTCCGGTGTACCCCCACCCCCCAACGTAGGTCCGCCCCTGTTGTGAACTACGATGATTATGCTAACTTCCTTCTAGATCAATTAGCTGACCTGATAAGTTGTAACTGTACTTTATCATGGTTACCTTCTGAAAAGTCTAAACTGTTTTTTCTTCTAATTTGGTCATTCAACATGCTTCCTATTTGTTAATTACTTACAGTTAGTTTTTCTTTCTGATAGTTAGTTGGTTATTAATTTTTTATTCTAATTTCTAAACATTAGTTTATGTCTTAACAAAGTCTCACATTTTATCAGTTATCACTAGTTGTAGTTTCTTCATGCTTGAAATTCAGTTGTACTAGATTATCTGTACTTTAAATGCTGATAGAGATTGAGTGGCATGTTAAGAAGCCAGCACTTCTTACAGGTTTGCCATCTGCTATATATATTTGCTATACCGAGATTTCGAAGTTTGATGAGAGTGACTTATATCTTCTGGTGTGGAACAGTGGAAATCGTGGAAGAGTTAAGTCTACACCAACATCTTTTGTTAAAGATTAAAAAATTATATTGATTGAAGAAGATGAAGTGCTAGAAAAGTATATGGGATAAGGTAGAGCAGAAATAAGAAAGGTTTTCAAAAAAAGCTAAGAGGAGAGAAAGAGGAGGAGAGGAACAAAGAGAGCAGTAACGGCTATCAATTCATAACATGTTCATTCCTCAGGTTTTTCCAAAACGAACGAAGTGCATGAGGATATTACTTGGAAGTATATAAGGGTGTTATTTATAGGATGAGGAGGATCTACAATTTAGAACTCTTATTGTCTCTAATGAAAAGATTAAACTATCTCTAACTAATGTGTAAGAACTTAGCTTTAATTGAAGGATGGTTATAAATAAAATCAAAGACACAATATTGATAATGATATCTTTCATCTAAATCTTTCTAAGAAAATTCGACTCCAAATTCCAATAAGTGGAAAGCTGGTGCAACCACAAAAGATCCAGATTAATGAAGTAAAAGTCATCCTCATTGATTATCATATGGTGGTTGATCCTTCCACTTTTTTACGTATATGGTCAAACCATCAATATAGGAGGAAGAATATATCTGACCAGGGTTCTACAGGGAGGGAGAGAAAGATATGAGACATCAAAGAGATGATAAAAAACTGATTAAATCTTAATATATAAGATCCTATTAATAATAGGAGTTCTGAAACCTAGTTAGAAATTTTCAAATAATTGGGACTCTCATCTCTAACTAAAAGATGAGATTATTCCAAATAATAGAGAAGATTTTATCTTTAACGTAAAAACATGATAAACAATACAAAAAACAATGATAGGTCGCTGTGATAATGATTGCTTTTATTATATACATCAAAAGCTCTCAAATTATGTTTGCTGCATTAGGTGAATTCCTGGAATATAATTAAGATTGTGCTATTCTAAGATTGACTTCCACGACAACTTGCACTGCTATAGAGATCCCGATCTGCACAACTTCTATATTTGATTTCCTCTGAAGTGCTTATTTTTGTGGTGAAACAGGTAGATATAAAAGTGGCTCCTGGATCTCATGCGGACGAAGACTCAGGTAGAATTAATTTTACAGTACCTAGTTATTTTTTTGAATTTGACTTTTTATATTTTATTGGTATAGGAAATTCAATTTTTGATTGCTGCAATAAAAGTCTTGACTGAATTCGTCTGTTATTAGCTTCATTGAATCATTAAACATGGATGCTTCCAATTTATAGTATGATTGATAATGGGGTTGACAAAATCTTTCTATCCTTGTCTTATGACTTGTTACCTTCTCCACTGAGTTGAAAACACGGACCAGTGAGTCTGTTCACGAAGACAAAACAGGCCATGGCAAGTTAACATGCAAAATGCATTCCATTACTTCTACTCAATCACCAAGGAAAATCATATCAGCTCTACGCGGGTGGTCTATGGCATACTGATTCTGGGACAACAGAGCATATGCTGGAGCATCGGAAAGCAGTATTTATGTTTCCTGATGTATGCCAATGTTAAGACAAGAGGGGTTGCTCTGATGGTAAGCAACCCCCACTTCCAACCGAGAGGTTGTGAGTTCGAGTCTCCCCAAGAGCAAGGTGGGAAGTTCTTGGAGGGAAGGATGCCGGGGTCTATTTGGAAACAGCCTCTCTACCCCAGGGTAGGGGTAAGGTCTGCGTACACACTACCCTCCCCAGACCCCACTAAGTGGGATTATACTGGGTTGTTGTTGTTGTTGTTGATGTATGCCAATGTAGCACCGAATAGGAATTCCTCTATGGGCTTTGGAACTTCTAGAATTGATATAGCTTCTTAAGTAAGACACTTCAATCTTACATTTTTTATTACCATTCTCTTGCAGTTAACAAGCAGTTGAATGATAAAGAACGGGTTGCTGCTGCCATGGAGAACCCAAATCTTCGCCAGCTCGTTGATGAGTGCCTTTATTCGAGTGAGCTTTAAAAGAACTATGTCTTTCATTTCCTAACAAATTGTATAGTACGTCTACTAGCTTTAACAAATGCCATCTGGACATGGGGATATGTTCTACGAGATTCAAACACGCTGAAACAAGGAGTATGGATCAATCTGTAGTTCAAGCAAGTCTACTTGCAATGTGCCTTGAGGCCGACAGACGAACGTATGTAACATGCTTTCCATGTCAGTAAGCACTAGATGGAAGCTACATTTAAAAGTTTGTAAAATTTACCTAGTGACAATGGTGCCTGTTCTTTGTGTGGGCAAAATTTGTAGAATATGACAATGCATGGGCAATTATGTACGATATACTTAGAGGCAGAGTCAGGATCTGAAGTTTATGAGTTCAAAATTTTAGTTTTTCTTTAATTTACTGGGTTCTAAATTACTAATAATTTGTGGATAGTCAAGTGAAATATATGATTTGGACCATAGCTATTGAGTTCGGGTTCGGCTGAACCCATAATTGAAGAGTTAGCTCCGCCCCGGAGGCAGTATCAGTTTAAGAGAGGAGATCTGCAATTGTAACTTTTGCAACTAGTCTCCAGTTTATAACTTCTCTCAGAAAACTTTTGAGTCTAAAGTATTGCGTTCTTTTAGCAAGTCTTCTGACTTGTGCAATGTTGTCATCTGATGTATATTTTTCTCGTGGTCCCTTCATATTACAAAGAAGCTATAATATCTTTTATTTTTTTTTATATATATTGATCGATATTGGTCTCTTATAAATACGTACATTTATAAATGTATTGTCATTCATGATTCATTGCGAACTATGCATTGTCTCATAATAATTGAGGGCTTTAAAACTAGACTTATGAAATTTTTACCTCCAATAGCAAATGTCACCTTATTTATTTTAAGTAAATATCATTTAAAAATATTATATTCTACAGATACCTTTTAAGGTTTATAGCAAAATATTTAATTTTGGTTATCTCCTAGCTCTAAGCCACTAATCAGTTACACTTTTTTCTTTCTCTATCTACTTTGATATATCCCATTCCCCCATCCCATTAAAATTTGTGTGCTCCTCCTCCTATTGCACAACAACAACAAATCCTAACCCACACAAAACAAGCTGAAACCATCATTATTTTTCGCTAAGTATTTAGTTTTATTTGGTTCAACAAATTTGACAGCTCCATATATGATTTTTATGCTTACCCCAAAAAACTTTAGTCTAAGGAAGGATGCACGATCTGTCAAGATCAAGAAGAATATGGATATGGTCAAATTCAAGGTTCGCTGCTCCAAGTACCTCTACACACTCTGTGTGTCCGATTTTGAGAAGGTCGACAAGTTGAAGGAGTCACTTCCTCTAGGTTTGAGCGTGCAAGATCATTGAAGATGGAAGGACTATTTGGCTACAAGGCAGAAATTAGGGTTTGTTGTTGAGAAAAGACGACGGAGTTTGAAGTTGAACAACTTGATTTGCTGTTAATATATTTCAATGTATTTTCAATGTATCACGCTGTATTTTCATGTATGTCATTGTATTCATTGTCTTATTTTTTATTGTAAGTTAATGTATCTCGATGTATTTCGTGTATTTCATTGTATTCACTGTCTTTTTTTTCCCATTGTATTTTAATATATCCCGCTGTATTCTATGAATTCATATATTTTTTTAATTAATATAATTTATGTATTCATATGTATTATATAATTTCTCTGAAGATTGCTATATTTTGGGAGTTTTTTTCCAGTTGAGAATCTTTTTTATAACCGGAAATATAAATTTTATGTGTTATAATTGAGTTTGTTGAGTTATATTAGTAGTCTATTATGTTAATTGATACACTTTCCATTTAAAACAGTGTAATTCCCTGTTTCACGCTGTGAATACAGTCGAATACAATAATCTGTTAAGCTGTAATCCCATATTTCACGCCATGAATACAGTCGAATACACTCAAATATAACAACTGATTAGCTGGACTCTCTTGATTCACGCCTAATTTTGCTGATGTATTCATAATACAAAGCCTTAAATACATCAAATAACCACAAAAAAAGTATCTATAATCTGTAATATAGCAAATGATAGCTAATTACTACTAAAAAAAATAGTGCTTTATGAAAATTTCTCATTGAAAAAGTTTAAAATTAGACGACATGATAGTTCATGTGGTAGTTGTATTTACTGTTTAGCGTATAATAGGTCTGGCTTTAATTTTGATTGAAATTCATAATCTGTGTTTGAACAAAATAAGTTGAAGTAGTTGCACGTGAGAAGAGTTTGCAGGCAATGAGTTATTTAGTGTATCTATACGGTGGCACACCCATGATTTTGTGCAAGCGGGTTCAATCTTAGTATTGGAATGATGAGTTAATTGTATAGATGTATATATATGATAGGGACCTACTAGGTGGTATCATCTATGTCTCTAACGCACATGCAGTGTGGGAGGATCTTCAGGAACACTTTGACAAAGTAAATCGAATGAGAATTTTCCAATTGCACAGAGGAATTTCTAGGTTGACACAGTGATCTGATTCTGTTGCTATATATTTCATAAAATTGAAGGAATTGTGGGTTGAATATGATGTGCTTGTACCTTTTTCAAATTGTGGTTGTAAGAAACCGAAAGAATATATTGAGTAACTCCACTAACAGAGATTGATACAGTTTTTGGATGGATTGAATGACACTTATGATCAAGCTCGAAGGTAAATTTTGATGAAGACGACTGAACCAACACTGAATCAGGCATATGCTATGATCACACAGGATGAAAGCCAACAGTCTGTAGGAGGCAGTGCTATGGCAGAGAAGGTAGATCCTATGGTAATGCAAGTTGGGAGAGGTTAAGGTTTTCGAGGGAAGAAACAGTTGCTACAGTGTGAGCATTGTCATATGAAAGGCCACACTAAGGAGAACTACTTCAAAATAATTGGATATCCTGAGGATTTCAGAGGCAAGAAGAGTTATCAATTTAAGGAGTATAGGCCCAAGGGACATCATGTTGTAGCCAACAATGTGGAGTTATCAGGATTTTCAAACTCACAAGGAACAACATCGTAGAAATGAGAATATTTTTTTTACTGAGGCACAGTACCAGAAGATACTTTACCTGCTTAATAAAGATGCTGCAGCTTCAGATACACAGACACAAGCAAACATGGCACGTAACATTGTATCTCTTACTGTAAAAGTATATAATGATAACTGGATAGTGGATTCAGGAGCCACACATCACATAGCATCATCGTTAGATCAACTTCAAGATGTCAGAAATATAGATAATCATAAAGGAGAAAAGGTAAGACTTCCGAATGGGGATAGTATTGATGTTACACATGTTGGTAGTACACAAATTTCTGCAGAAACTAAACTGGACAATGTGTTGTATGTCCCAGATTTTAAGTTCAACTTAATGTCAATCTCGAAGTTGACAAAGGACTTACAGCGTGGTGCTCTATTCTTGCCCAAAATAAGTGTATTTCAGCCTTTCAGGATCTTTACACTGGCAAGGTGAAGGAGATTGGTAAAGAGACTGGTGGTTTTTACCTGATAAGAGGAAGGAGAACAACACAGATAGCTGCTCATATCAATTCAGTGGAGAGAAATAAAGACAAAGATACTGGAAAACTATGGCACAAATGATTAGGAGATCCTTCATTACCAGTAATGCACCATGTTTCTTTTTTGCATAATAAGATAGACAATGTCATACACAACAAGTGTTCTGTTTGTCATTTAGCCAAGCAGCATGGGCTAGCTTTTCCAAATAGTGAACATTTAAGTACTTCACCTTTTCAGCTGGTGCACATGGATGTATGGAGACCTTATAAGGTAGGTACTCATGATAATAAGCACTATTTCCTTACAGTATTTGATGATTTTACTAGAGCAACCTGGATTTTTCTTATGCAGTTAAAAAAGTGAAACATTTATATTCCTCAAACAATTTTTGAGTATGGTGCAGAATCAGTTTGATGTTTCTATTAAAATTGTTAGAACAGATAATGGGAAGGAATTCTTTAACCATCAGTGGAATGATTACTTGACAAAACATGGAGTCATTCACCAGAGCAGATGTGTGCACACTCCACAGCAAAATGGGTGGCTGAGAGAAAACACAGACATATTTTATATATAGCAAGGGCCTTGAAGTTTAAAGTTGGCGTACCAAGTAAATTATGGGGAGAATGAGTTCAAACAACTGTTTATCTCATAAACAGATTGCTCACTAGGGTATTAGATGGTAAGAGTCCTTTTGAATCATTGTATGGAAGACAACCATCATTGTCACATATAAGGGTCTTTGGATGCCTATGCTATACCATAAATGTAGTCAAGGAAGACAAATTTGGTCCTAGAGCCAGAGAAGCAGTCTTGATAGGATATTCCACTACTCAAAAAGGATATAGACTATTTAATCGAAGGACTAGCAATTTTTTTGTAAGCAGGGATGTCATATTCAGAGAATCAGTATTTCCTTTTCTTACGCCATAGCCTCAGCAACCCATGACTCACAATCATCTACCTGGGCTCTCTGATGATATGTTTGAGGTAGCACAAATGGAGGAAGCAATCAACACGGATGCAGTCAAGATGCCAGTGACAACAATGAAGAATTGGAAGACCATGCAGATTTACTAGATGGAGATGGTCATGATATAGTTGAAAATGAAGACTTATCAGGGAGTGATGCAAGCCAGTCATCAGATGGAGTGATTCCAGTATCAGATGCATGCCACATATTAGATGTAGTTCCTCCAGTTGATCCTTCAATTACACATACAACTTCTGCTCCTACTAGACAGTCAACAAGAACCAAGACTCCTCCTATTTAGATGCAAGATTTTTTAGTTGGTAGAGAGAAGAACTCACAGTGTCCTATCCTATGCTAATGTCACACAGCACTACAAGGACTACATATTGGCTTTTTCAACAATTTCAAAGCCACATAATTTCAAGGAAGCAGTGGAGGATGGCAGATGGATACAAGCGATGAAATAAGAGATTCAAGCATTGGAGGACAACAAAACTTGGGTTATGGTGGATCTGCCACCGGGAAATCTTCTATAGGCTCAAAATGAGTCTATAAAATCAAGTATAAAGCCAATGGAGAAGTAGAAAGATTTAAAGCTCGACTTATTGCTAAAGGATATAATAAACAAGAAGGGCTGGACTATCATGAAACTTTCTCACCTGTGACTAAGATAGTGACAATTAGATCAGTGATTGCATTAGCTGCTTACAAGGATTGGCATCTATTCCAGATGGATGTTTTCAATGCATTTTTACAAGGAGACTTAGAAGAGGAAGTGTATATGAACCTACTACAAGGCTTTCAAAGACAAGGGGAGAACAAGGTTTGTAGGTTGCTAAATTCTCTATATGGGCTTAAACAAGCATCAAGACAGTGGAGTCTCAAATTCACAGAAGCCTTGATAAGTGCAGGGTTCAGCCAAAGTTCATATGACTACTCCTTGTTCACAAAAAAAGGTTGGAAATGATATAGTGATAATGTTGATATATATGGATGATTTATTGCTAACAGGTAGCAGTATGCAGCTTATTGATGAAGCAAGGGTGAAAGACTTGGGGGAATTAAGATACTTTCTAGGAATTGAAGTATTAAGATCCTAGAAGGGTATTCTCCTCAATCAAAAAGAAATACACTCTAGAGCTTATTTCAGAAATAGGGCTGAGTGGTGCTAAACCTGCTTTCACTCCTCTACAACTTAATCACACAGTGACTTCAATTGAGTATGACAAAGGAGTTAGAAGTCAAGATCTTGATCCTGCCTTAACAGATGTCACTAGCTATCAAAACTGATTGGGAAACTGCTATATCTTACAGTTACTAGACCAGACATTAGCTATGCAGTACAAGTTCTAAGTTAGTTTCTGCAAGCCCCAAAGAGGTCTCACATGGATGTTGCTACTCGCGTAGTAAGATATCTTAAACAAGCACCGGGAATTGAGGTGATCATGCAAAGACATCAGGAAGCAGCCTTGGCTGGATTTTGTGACTCAGATTGGGCGGCATGTCCTATGAGTCGAAGATCAGTTAGTGGATATCTTGTAAAATTTGGGGGATTATTTGATCCCTTGGAAATCCAAGAAGCAGCATACAATATCTAGAAGTAGTGTTGTAGCAGAATACAGAAGCATGGCATCTGCAGTGGCTGAGATTGTATGGTTGAGAGGTCAGTTTCCAGAACTTGGAACTCCAACTCAACAACCAGCTAGGTTGTTCTCAGATCATAAAGCAACAATTCAGATTGCAGCTAATCAAATCTTTCATGAACGTATGAAGCACATTGAAATAGATTGTCATTTTATCAAAGAGAAACTCAAAGAAGGCATATTATGCACTCAGTATATATCCACGCATCTTCAGCAAGCTGACATCTTCACTAAAGGAATAGCATCTCCACAACATCAGTTTCTACTTAGCAAGCTTAGTGTGTTAAATATTATATCTAAATTATTTATGAGTACTCTTGAAAAGTTATTTTCCTTAATTTGCGTACCAAATACCGAAAAATGAATAAGATTACTATTTGTTTTCCAAGAAAATATTTTCTTGGAAAATATTTTTCGTTATACCAAGCACGACTCCGTAGTTTTTAAGTGATCGATAAGATTATTAAATTTTGAGTGGTTTGACAAAGAAGCAGTGATATTCTTATTGAAATGCTCATTTGAATAAAAGCATAGATCTATGAGTTTCCAACTGCGTTATTTAGACCCCTTATAAATTAATCATTGAGACGTCCAAATACAACGAGCAAGAGTAAAAAAACTAAAAATTATTGCATGGCCTGAGAATTTTTTAGAGAAATTTAAAGCGTCCATCAACTAAAATATAATGTAGTACTGCTTAGTAACAAAAACTCACGAGTCCTTAAAAATCTTGATTTATTGAATTGAAAAATATTTATCCTAAATGCATGCATCATTAGGATTTAGAAAAGCACACAAAATATTCTCATCAGTAACATTTTACAAGGCGAATATTCCAGAAGCTACATATTGGTGTCTAAATACGTCGATTGAGGTTGCTCAATGCTCATGCTATAAGGGCCATCAGCAAAAATATCTCGCAATTTAAGCGGGATAATTACTTTGGGCTGATAAAAGAAATTAACAGCCGACAATATATATGTTTTGTATATTAAGTATAAATATACATATTAGTCAGACCTCTCGATAACGGTATCCCTATATAATAGTTGTCCACTATAAAAATCTAGTTTTTCTCATAGCAAGTTTTATGTTATATTTTCTCTCTATAGCACTATTCTGCCTATAAAACAACAACCATCTTTATGATAGTAAGCTCTTTATAAAATTACCCCTCTACAATAGTCATGCAGATTTTCTAAGATTATTATTAATAATAGTTCTAAATATTTAAGCAAATATTTTATAACTTTAATATAATAGCTATATATATTATCTTAAGGATAGTAGTATGTTCCATGAACATATGTGTGACGACCCGACCCGTCGTCTCATGAGTTACCACTCTGTTTTTCTCATTTCTACTTCTTTATGCTTCGTTATTCGTATTTCTATATGGTCGAGTTGATTAGTTTGAGTTCGGAGTGAATTTGTTAAGAAATGAGAC
>JASVEL010011620.1:0-111854 GCA_032618575.1 Nicotiana noctiflora | reverse complement strand
GCAGATGGAGCCTGAGATGACTCTGCGCTGGGAGGGCACTAAGAGATGGCTGACTCTAATGAGAGCCCTAATGACATCGGCCAGAAGACGACCCACGATACTCTGAGCTGGCTGTGGAGGCCTAAAAGAACGACCTCTGCTCTGCTAAACCAGGCCTCTAGACTGAGCATCATCGAAACTACCTGATCCTCGAGGCCTCTTGGCCTCCCTCTCCTCTTGCTATTGACGACGACCTATCACAATGTTGTGAGCAATATCAACCGCATCCTCGAAGGAATGACTCAGGACCCTCTCTCGAGTCATTAAAATATGAATAGGATAAATAAGTCCGTCCTCAAAGCGCCCGATCCTCTCCTGATCAGTAGGAACCATCCATGGGGCATATCGAGCTAACTCTGAGAACCTCACCTCATACTCTGTCATAGACATATCCCCCTGACGGATCCACTCAAATTGCCTACGTAACTCCTCCCTCTGTGACCGTGGTATCCACTTCTCCAGAAAGATAGTGGAGAACTCTTGCCATGTCAATGGTGCCACACCTGCTGGCCTACGACGCTTATATTCCCCCCACCATGCGAAGGCTACTCTCTGAAACTGGAAAGAAGTAAATGATACCCCACTCTACTAGAGAATCCCTACTATACGGAGCATACGATGATAATTGTCGAGAAAACCCTGGGCGTCCTCGCCCGGAATACCAATGAATGTAGGAGGTGAAAGTATGCTACACCTCTCCAGACGACACTGCTCGTCGTCAGGCATCACTGCGACCCTGTCACCCTGAACCTGAATAACTGGCTGAATTGGAGCCACTGGCGGGACTGGGGCAACCTGTTTAACTGGTGGCGCCTTAGGTGTCGAAGACCATGCACTACCTGCTCTGGAGTGCGAGCTGCGGGGGTCTGATGACCACCCCCGGTCGAGGATATAGCTGTGGCAGTAGAGGCCAAAACTGCCTGATCCAGGCCACTGTAAACCATCAAAATCTGAGCTAGGGTCTCTTGAAGACCCGGAATCACAATAGGCACAGCTGGTGCCTGAACAGGTGCTGTTGGAACCTCTGCAGCTAGAGGCTAATCTTAAATGGGGGTAACTGGTACTTCCCTAGCTGCTCTACCCCTACCAGGACCGCGGGCGCGTCCACGGCCTCTAGCAGGTGGTAATGGTGGTCGTCCGTCTCGTCTAGTTGCATGAGTTCTCTCCATCTGCGAGAGAATAGAATGAAAAAGTTTAGTTTTGGATCTATAAAGTCGGACATGAATTTCAAGAATTTGAGGTTTTCCTAAAGGTTGTACAGCCTCCCGACTAAGTACATACGTCTCCATACCAATCCGTGAGACTCTACTAAACCGGTTCATGACTCGCGAGACCTGACAACCTAGGCTCTAATACCAACTTGTCACGACCCAAACCCTGGTCGTGATAGCGCCCAACATATTGCTAGGCAAGCCCAACCATTACTCGTTAACCAATCAAATTATTATTCAAATATTCCAATTTAGGTAAAATTCCCTATTTTCATAATAATGATAAGAGTGCGGAAATCAAAACAACTGAAATAACTGCCCAATAAGATCTGGTGTCATAAGTGTGAGCTAACAACTGAATAATATCCTATACAACCAAGTCTAAAGCAGAAGTACAAGAGATAACGGGAAGGAGAAATCGGGTCCTGCGGACGCCGGCAGCTACCTCGATAACTCCGCAGTAAGCTGAAACAGCAACAATATAAATCAGTTGCCCTCCTGGATCCCTGTATCTGCACACAATGTGCAGGGAGTAGAGTGAGTACTTCCAACTTAGTGAGCAATAGCAATACAAAATAACTGAACGTTAACAAACCGGTAAGAACACTAAACAGTTCTAAAAGTAACAGTACAAGTAAGAATATCTCTAAGGAGGAAAGTCCAGTATCAGTATACTACTGTCCCACAATTATCCAAGACAGCTGCGGCGCGTAGCCCGATCCTTACTAATACTGCTGCGGTGTGCAGCCCGATCCAATATAATATATAGTGTTGCGGTACGTAGCCCTATCCAATATAATAGATACAATGATGCGGTGTGCATCCCGATCCAATATAATAGTAACTGCGCTCACTGGGGGCGTGTACAGACTCCGGAAGGGCTCCTTCAGCTCAAGCACTATAACACTGCGGCGTGCAGTTCAATCCATCTCTCTCTCTCTATATATATATATATATATATATATATATATCTATATATATATATATATGTATATTACTAAAGTGTGCAATATCCAATACATGTATATGTATATACTGCTGCGGCGTGCAGCCCGATCCGGTATATATCAAATACCTCACTATGGGTCCTCGACCCCTCTCAGTCAATATAGACTTGGTCTCACGGGCCCACTCAGCTAGAACAGGGTATTAAACCCTAGGTATTCTCACTTAGAGTACATTTCTAATACCGGTTTATATTATGTTTTACAGCTAAGAGTACGATTAAAAGTATGTATTCAACAGGTATAGGTGTCATTTAACTCCACAGGCTTCCCTAAGGTTCTACAGATCGGCAGAAGGCCCCAAACATGGCAACTAGCCCAAATATACAGATATAAGCTCAATCTCAGTCAATAAGTACAATAAACCATCAATCGGGATGGACTAAGTCCGAATCCCCAGTACCAATATCACCACGCTCATCACACGACGTGTGTTTCATCTCAACATAGCACCGCAAAGTGCAAATACATGATTTCAAACCCTCAGTATATCATTCATGACTACCACTCACCTCGAACCGGCCAAAATCCTAGCTCGCCTTGCACGTCCTTCGCAAATCGACCTCCTCGAGTGCCAAATCTGATCAAAATAATAAGAATATATTATAGGCTAATGGAACATGACCCAATCGAAATGACTCGAAAAACACCCAAAAATACGAAGTTGCCAAAACTCGAGCCCCGGGCTCGCTTCTCAAAAAATTACGAAATTCACATTTTGGAATCCTCATCTCGCCACGAGTCCGTGCATATAAAATCTATCAAAATCGGAGTTCAAATGAGCCACCAAATCCCAATTTTACATAGCAAAAATCCAAGCCCTAACTTCCTCAATTTATGCCCAAATTCAAAGAATTAATGGAAGATTCTTTGATGAAATGACGTATTAAGACCACAAGACTCATCTCAAAATCACTCCCCAATGAAATCCCCTTCAAATGCTACCAACAAGCTCCCAAGGTGTGCAAAAATGGAGGAAAAATAGAGATAGGTCGCGGATGAAATGATATTAAAAACCCTTCTGTCGCCCAGTTAATACTCTATGCGATCGCAACCCCGCTATTGAGGTCGTATAACACAAATTTAAATCCTCAAATTTTCCTCTTATGCGATCTCATTCCAACCCATGCGATCGCATAGAACAATCCACTTCCAGGGACCCCAGGCCCAAATACACTACGCGATCGCAATCACCTATATGCGAACGCAAAGCAGCAACTCCCAAACCTATGCGATCGCAATCCCCCTTTCGCGATCGCATAGCACAAAATCAGACCCATTTTCCAGCCTTCTTTGTGATCGCAATGCCACCTATGCGATCGTATAGAGGAAACCTTCTGCAACATATACTAGCAGAAATCTGATCTCAATATGCTAAAATTGATCCGTTTAGAACCCCGGATTCACCCCGAGGCCCCCGGGACCTCAACGAAAAGCACCAACCTACTCCAAAATACGATACTAACTTGTTCTAATCATAAAAACACATCCTTAAACAAAAAAAATCATCTAATCAAGGCGGATTCAAGCCTAAGTTTCAACTATAACTTGCCGAAACCAATATCCAATCAAAAACCCGACCAAATGATGTATGAATGACCTAAAAATTTGTAGACATATCTAAAATGACCTAACAAAGCTACTGCAACTGTCGGAATTCCATTCCGACTCCTGGATCAAAATCTCACCTATGGACCGGAATTCGCCAAAATTCCAACTTCGCCAATTCAAGTCTATTTCTACACCGGACCTCTAAATTCAATTCGGATTGCTCTCCTAAGTCAAAATCCCCCGAAGCTAACCGAACCATCAGAATTCGATTCTGAGCCCTCTAACTCACAAGTCAATGCCCGGTTGACTTTTTCAAACTATTCCTTCATCAAAGAGACTAGTTATCCCTTTTTCTACCAAACTCGATCCAAATTGACTCAAATTCACCAAGTACTTATATAGGAACAATAACAAGTAACGGAGAAAATGGGGCGGTAACTTACGTGACGACGGACCGGGTCGTCACACATGAAAAGTGGCTAAATCATGATTACTTTTGAAACTATGGCTATTTTCAATTTTTATTTACAAATCTTGCTATTTTTGAATGGAAAACTTATATAAATGTCCCAAATAAGTCTCAACTTACCAACCTCTAGTCATTAGTCATAGACTTACCAAAACTAGCCTAGTACATATAAAAATTTAAAATCAATTAATAAGATTATTTCTCTCAAAGAATCATATGCAAAAATCACCTTTCATATTTTTAAGTGTTATTAGCAACATTATATGCAAGACGAAAAGGAAATTTTATAGATGAGGTAGTAAATAAGGTGATGAAATATAAAAAAAATTTATATACAATATTCCATAAATCTAAGGAAAAAGGGAACTTTTTAGTGGATATAATTGAAATTCATTGAAAACATATCTTAAGTTAATATACAAAATTTGAGAAATATTGGAGGTGATTTGAACTAGTTTTGTATCAAAATTCATAACTAAATTGAGTTCAAAAATTTTTTTTGTGACACATGTATCTCACACACATGTATACATGTGATACATAATTTATATAAATATGATACACATGTGATACACAAATGATACACAGCGTGATACACATATCATTTTTTTCATGTTCAGTTTTATTTTGAATTTTAATTCAAACCACCTCAAAACTTAACCAAATCATCTCAAAATTGAGATTCAAGATCCTTAAGAAATAGTGATATACTCAATATATTCTATTACATTTTTGCTACAAATAGATAATTGGTTAATATTACTAGTATATTTGGCTAATATTAGTAATATTTTATGAATTAATCTATTTTTATAATGAACTATTTATAAATGGATATAGCTGGTAGTTTCCTTTTATGATTTCATCCAATTTAGGGGGAAGATTATGGTTAACCATTAATAGCACATGTATTTACTTTTAAGCCATTGTTTAAAATGTATTTAGTCTTTAGCCACTTCTTTAATAAACTTTAACTACCCGAACGAAAATACCCTTCTGCTCATGTCCTTAACTCATTAACTTAACTTCAGAACTTCAGGACTACATGTCCTTAACTTTTGAATTTGGAACTCTAAGTTCAGGACTTCAAGACTACATGTCCTTAATTTTTGAACTTTACTTCAGGACTTTAGGATTACATGTCCTTAACTTTTGAACTTGGAATTTTAAGTTCAGGACTTCAGGATTACATGTCCTTAACTTTTGAACTTAACTTTAGGACTTCACGACTACATGTCCTTAACTTTTGAACTTGAAACTCTAAATTCAGCACTTTAGGGCTACATGTTTAACTATTGAACTTAATTTCAGGATTACATGTCCTTGACTTTTAAACTTGTAACTGTACGATCAGGACCAAGTGTCCTTAAGTTTTTAGCTTGTTAGTCTAAATTCAGGACCTATTGTCCTTAACTTTTGGGTTTCTTAGCCTTAATTTATGACTTATTGTCTTTAACTTTTGAGCTTGTTAGTCTAAGTTCAGGATTTCAGAACTATTGTTCTTAACTTTTGAACTTGTAACTATAAGTTCAGGACCTATTATCCTTAACTTTTGAGCTTGTTAGTCTAAGTCCAGGAAACTAAAACTCACTCATTTTTAAGCTAGTAGGGTGTTGTTTCTTAGCTGTAGCCTAAAAGTAATGATGATTGAGCTCCTTAACCTTTCGTATACCGTTTCTTTTTTCAGTGTTAAGCTCATTCCTTTTTACATGTTTTTTCACCGTTCTGTAAAAGCCTAAATAAACAATATGAGAGTGCAGTCGGTCAGTTAAAGTTTGACCAGGAATAGAACAGGGAGAAAATAATGTCTTAAAGTCAATCTTCATGTAGCACAAAAGCAATATTTTCAATAGCTCTGGGTTGCATCTGGATTCTAGAGTCATGGTTTTGACCTTGCTCACCGAAAATAATTATCAAGATTAGCAACTTTATGTGGGGAGTTATAGACAAGATTTGCAATTGGCGTTCTTATCAAGAAAGAACCTTATCATAGTGCTTATTAAATTTTTCTAGGACAATACTTATCAAAAACAAAACAAAAAAATTCTAGGAAGATTTTTGCTATTACAGTACATTCATCTCTCCTACACGCAGCTATTTGAATTATTAACTCATTTTTGCATGCTCTATATGAAGTAGGAGTTCCACAACGGCATCCAGTATTTCCAATGTATTTGACGTAGAGAGTGAAGCGAGGGTATGGAAAGAAAAGCAAGGGAAGAAAGTATAAAAATATCTTTTCATATTGATTTTAATAAAGTTATGGTTATTTTTGCTCAATATTAGAATTGCTAGATAAAAAATAAATATTACTTTAAATAATGGCTATCCCATACTATTTCTTCCCCAATTTACCCTCTATAGTTTGGCCCACACTTTTGTACCTTATTTTAACATAATTTAAAGCAAAGTACAGTATATTGAAAATTTTGGATTTGTTTTAATAGCCGCTTAATATTTTTAGTCAAATTACAACACCTATTTTAACTAAGTAATATTTAAAGTGAAACTCAATTTTTGTTGTTTCACCTTAATGGTTAGTTTAGCTATCAGGATAATGATATTAATCTTTGGGATAAAATTTGGGATTGCATTTATCCTATTTTTAATTAAGAATATTAGCTCATATCCGTAAATATTTATACTAAAATAATGTTATTAACTATTCTATATAGAAAGTGTGATAGCTAATCACATGAATATTCCAGTCCATGGGATATCCCTGTCTAACCCATAATTGAACCAAATGAGGGTTGTAGTTATCCTAAAAGGAAATGTATTAGGCACCATTTAAGACCCGCTAAAGCCATTACCTTACAAAGCTTAGATTAATTAAGCTAAAGCCTTATAAGTTATGGGTGCTTAACAAATGGTAAGAAGTAAAGAAAAATTAATTAAGGCAAAATCTTAAATGAATTTTTAAGTAAATAAACTGACCAAACAGTAAGCTGTGAAATGATTAAACTTGGTAGTAATAGCCAGCTTTTAGACCGCTAACTAGATTTTAGCCAATTCAAAACTATTTAACGTTTAGCCACTTTTTAATGCAGAATTAAAATTGGATAAAGATACCCCTTACAAAAACATGAAAAAACTCCAGGAACGTTGACTTTGAACAAACTCGTGAAATTATTCTTGAAATTAAAATTTGCAATTTGACGTCCAAGCAAAAGTTCAAGGAGTTCAAAATTTCTCTTTAAGGTTTCCATATGATATAAGGACCATTTTCAATCTAGTATAAACTAGCTGGTGGAGCAGATTCAATTCCAATAGTAATGGGCAAAGCTCACGATATCAGCATTATCCGAATATAGCGACTACGACACCAAATCAATATCGCTATAATTCATCTAGTAACAGTGATAAACAACAATATTAACAACATAAAAATAGCAGCAACAACAAAAAGCAAAACAAAAATTTCATTGTATACGGTCGAAATCAGGTATTGATCAATCTTTTGGGCTCGAGGGGTCGCCTTGAGCCCGAATTCAGGACAGATCAATTTCGAGATCGATGAACTAGGCTCAAACTCGACGACAGAGTACAAGGCTCGACGAATTAAGTATTTAAGAAACATCGTGGCTCGACTGTGACTCGGCCTCGAGATCATGCCTTTATGGATTTGTAACAGAATGAGCAAGATTCCTATCACGTCTCTAAAATCATGGCGTAAATCTCGAAATAGATTTGTATGAATCACTACTAGGCGGTTAGACAGCTGTCCCAATAGGATTATTTACTATAAATAAAAATGTACCTTACTTAGGGTTCCCTAGTTATATAAAGGGGACCCCAATCATTTGTAAAGATCATCAAACCATTGGCAAATAATATACTCACTTGCTTTTCTCGCTCATTGTACATTAGAATTATCCTTTCGCTTTACTATTCTTAATCCATCTCGAGGTCGATACTGTCTAGTAACACTGGTTTGATTCACTCATTTTATTCATTTATACATCGTATATCTTGTGTATTAATTGGTATTGAACTAAATCACATATCTTCAAAACGACAAATTAAATTTGATTGTTACTCGTATTTTCGAGGTAAATAGTTTGGTGCCCACCGTGGGGCTAAAGATAATAGTGATTTCCAGTATTGGTTCTGATAACGCACGTTATTTTCACATTTGTTCTTGTCAAGAATTTTTATTCTCAGAATTAAACATGTCAAACTCACAAAACGCACCCGCTCACGACAACGAATGTCTTGAATTTTATGGAAAAAAACAATAATATAAGGGTTGGTATACCACTAACAAATCCTATGGAAGTGCCAAGTATGGAACCAGTTGATGTTAGTTCATACATAGCTCTGAACGCGAATTTAGGCACGGACCCTCAAGGAAGTTTACGTAGGGAAGCCCGATCTGGTGGCCATGGAACACAGAGTATAGGAGAAGGGGGAGTGAGTCTCCCAGTGATATTCGAGATGCTGTAAGCTCAACAGATTGCCATCGCTTAACTTCAAAGTCAGAATAAAACTCCGAGTATAGCCGAACCAGAAAACACTCGACGTGCTGAACCGGCGCCACAGAGGTCAAACGAAAATGGCTCGAGGACTGACCCTATAATTATAAGGATACTCGAAGAGCTCAACAAGAAGATCGGATCTGAGGAAAGGAAGATTGAGGAAAATAACAAAATGATGGAGACTTATAACTCTCGTGTTGATCAAGTACCGGGGGCACCCCCCGTCTTGAAAGGTTTAGATACCAAAAAGTTCATACAGAAACTATTCCCTTAGAGCGTGACTTCGATGACCATTCCTAAAAAGTTTTGCATGCCTGATATACCCAAATATCATGGGACAACCGAATCTAATGAGCATATTACCTCATATACTTGCGGGATTAAAGGAAACGAGTTGAATGGTGATGATATCGAGTCATTATTGTTGAATTTTTTTTGGGGAAACTTTGTCGAAAGGGGCCATGATTTGGTACCACTACTTGCCCTCGAACTCTATCGATTCGTTTGCAATGTTAGCAGACATTTTTGTGAAAGCACACATCGGGGCCATAAAGGAGGCAATGAGGAAATAAGATGTTTTTAATATTTAATCGAGGAACAACGAGATGTTTAGGGAGTTCATGTCCAGGTTTTAGATGTAGCGAATAGAATTACCACCGGTCTCGGATGACTGGGCAGTACAGGCTTTATACAGGGTTTGAATGAATGGAGTTCGCTCACGTCTCGACAATTAAAGCAAAATCTGATTGAGTATCCAGTTGTGACATGGTAAGACATGCATAATCATTATCAAACAAAGATCAGGGTTGAGGACGACCAGTTGGGAGCCCTCCTGGGTTCATCTCATCCTAATATATTGGTAGCCAAGCCTCCAAGGGATACAGATGGGGAATTAAGATCAAACAAGGAAGGTATCAGCCATATTTCTATCGAAGGAACAATGATTCAGGTTTTAACACTCCTCAAAATAATCGGAGAAATGGTCAAGGTAAAATCTCTCGGGGACTCATGGGTAAGAATGGGTTTGATAAACATACCGACCCTGCGGAGGCACATCGATTATGGGAGTATATTGCACAGGGGATTGTGTCAGATATTAAAAGAATCAAGGATACCAGGTGGCCCATGCCTATACAAACCAATCCCTCACAAGGGAATCGAAACTTGTTGTGTAAGTATCATGGCACACATGGTCATAGAACTAAAGACTGCAAACAACTAAGGGATGAGGTAGCTCAGTTGTTCAACGAGGGCCACCTTCGAGAATTTCTGTGATCGAGTTAAGAATCACTTCAGGGAGAGAGATAATAACAGAAAAAATGAGTAGGAAGAACCACAACATGTAATCCACAAGATCATTGGTGGTGTCGATGTCCCACAACGATCTGTATTGAAATGCACCAAGGTATCGATCACCAGAGAAAAATGGACACGGATCTATATGTCCGAGGATGTCCTATCATTTTATGACGAGGAAGTAGAAGGCATATCTCAACCGTACAATGACGCCTTGGTAATTTCTATTCTTTTAAATAAAATTAAAAAATGTGTTCTAGTGGATCTAGGTAGCTCAGCAAACATAACTAGATCGAGGGTCGTAGAATAACTTGTCCTACAATATCAGATTGTACCTGCATCTCGGGTCCTAAATAGCTTCAACATGGCAAGCGAAACAATAAATGGGGAGATAATCCTACTAGTAAACGTAGCCGGGACCATAAAAGATGAAAAATTCCATGTCATATAAGGCGACATGAGGTATAATGTACTCTTCGGGAGACCATAGATACACAACATAAGGGCGGTACCTTCAGCTCTTCATCAGATGATGAAGTTTCCAATGGAGGATGTGTAAAAACCGTCTACGATGAGCAATACGCTACAAAGGAAATATTTTCATTCTATGAAGTGACGTTGATACCAGAGCCTTCAACCTCGAAAACGTTGAACACCAAAGGTAAGTAGGCAGCTAAATAGCAATCACCGCCCCAACCTCGACGGAATCGAAGCAACATGTGATAAAGAAGAAGAAGAGGATTTTCGTACTCATCGAACTATCATCATTCCCGAAGAGTCCAATGCAACCAAGTCAACGGTCAAGGAACTAGAATAGTTCATACTGATTAATTATTGTGACTAATTGTTAAGTGTAGTTAGTTTTTCCGTTTGATTAGAATCTGATAGTTAGATTGAAGTAGATGTATTGATAAGTGATGAAATCTGTGGTGAGAATATGCTCAAAATAATGTTTGAATAAAGTAACTTTTTTTGGATAATTCAGGACATCGGTAGAAATTAATTGAGCATTTGGTTTAGTTGTTGTCTATGTCAGTAGATTCCTGAGTCCGTCTAAAGGCATAATAATTAGGGAATGATAACAGTAGTTTCACAATTGCAAACTTGAACAAATTTGTTACTAAAACAGATAGTTTAGTTAACAGTACATATTTGCGTATTTGGACTGTTTAATGTCCAATTTGTTACCCTCTAAATAACAAAACGAAAGTTGTTCAGATTAGCATGATTGTTTTAACTACGTAATGCTTGGGACTATTAATTTAGGTCCACAAGCTTTGTCGGAATATGAATAAAAGCGAAGTCCAAATTTCACATTTCAAAAATAAGCAAATATTAGGAGTGAGAAAATTAAACCATAAATGTAAAACCGGTTTCTTTGAATTAAGTAGCGTTTTCAAGATTAAAGGTTTATTTCTTTGTTTGAATCCGGGCTTAAATTCAAGATTCAAATTTCTATTCTATGAGTTAATTAACCTAGAAAGAAAAACAAAAGTTAAAATATAGTTGTTCTAGGTTTGACGTTAACAAATAAAAAATGAGACGAGCCTCGCCGCTTTAAATATACAATTGCGGGGCCCTTAAGTAATTGCTTTATAAAACTTAGAATTGGAAGGACCGTTTAGCAAATTTCACGGTCTTTCCCAAAGTTAACAAATCCGTAGTTGCTTTTAGGCACGATTGATAATAATATTACCTTATTGATACGGATGCACATTTATGTGATCCAAATCTAAATCTCAATGAAGACGAAATGTATTAAAAGCCACGGACGTACTGGCACGGCGTTGTCTGAAATATATTTTCACGATGTTGCAATTCTTGTAAAATTAAATAATAAAGTGGAATGTTAATAAATGCACATAAAAATGAAACATATATAGAAATTAGATAAAAACAAATACAACAGTTGAGCGACCGTGCTAGAACTATAGAATTCGGGAGTGCCTAACACCTTCTCCCGGGTTAACAGAATTCCTTATCCGGATTTCTAGCTCGCAGACTGTTAACAGAGTCAAAACTTTCCTTGGTTCGGGATTCAACCGGTGACTTGGGACACCATTAATCTCCCAAGTGGAGACTCTGAAACTAAATAAATAAATCCCATTCCGACCGTCCTTAAATTGGAAAAACTTCTTCTTTTTTATTATATCCCTTCCCGGGGTGTAGTAAATAGGCTCTTCCAGTGACAATTATTCCTACTGACGCCCTATCTTTCGGGGCCACTGTTTCATGCCCGCAGGTGCAGGTAAGCAAGCAGGAGCCCCATTGTTAAGATCCTTGATTAACGAGAGTAGGCGTGCTCCACTTGGTACGAAGTTGCTTTTGATTTTGGTACGATATGCTTTTAAATATATATAGGTATGATGTCGCTTAGTCCCGTCTTTGAATAGTTGTATTTCTATTAGAAGTTTATAGACAGTTATGTACAGCTGGATAGTATGTGGCCTTATCGGCTTTTAGTTTTGGGTATATATATATATATATATATATATATATATATATATGTCTAGAGCAGCCTTGCCGGCTCGTCCACTATATTCCACATGTATATGTACATATATCTTTTGGATAGGTTTCACTCACTTATGTTATTCATGTTTATATCTTGAACACATGCTTAAGGATGTTCAACATGTAGGATTCGGGCACCCGTCGCGGCACATCGACTTGGATCGTGACATAAAATTTATTGCGGCGCACAACCCGATCATATTGCATTATCATAATCAATATCATAATCCTCCCTTATTTAACCATATTAAAATTACATATAAAGTCCGTTGCGGCATCCAACGTGATCCTACCATATCAAATATGTATCTTCCCTTATTCCACTCATTGCAGCGTGCAACCCGATCCATAATTTTTTTTTAAAAAAATATAATTGATTCAACAACTCAATTCACGAGAACCTCTATGATTAAAGAGTATGAAAGCAATGTCATAAAATAATCCCTTACCAAATCAAGAAATACAATTAACACAAAGCAACAAGACAATCCATATATTTGATGGCTAAGGTGTACAAGTAAGACAAGTAAGGCAAGTAACAATTAATCATGGAATCAGGGAAGAAACAAATCTTTCAATACAAGAGTAAATAAATGACAAGTAATAAGTTACGACAGAGAAAGCAATTAAAGCATGTGCCAGTTAAGACATGGAATAAGATAATTAATAAAATACGGGAAAGTATTCAAACAATTATTTCGATGACGTATATATACTCATCACCTCGCATATACGTCGTTGCACATGTAATTCACATAACATATAGTTCGAGGGTCATTAATTCTCTCAAATCAAGGTCAGACCCAACACTTACCTCGCTCGCCTTTCCTCTAAAATTTGCCTCCAACCAATTAAATCAAAACAAAATCGACTTAATATAAACACGTAATGCTAGAAAACTTAATTATAATACATAAAGCTAAGATCTTTAATCTTTTCCCAAATAGTCAACCCCGGGCCCGCTTGGTCAAAATTCAAGATTCGGATTAAAATCCAATTACTCATTCACAGTTAGCATGATTATGTGATGAGTTTCGAATTCCAATCTCAATTTGAAGTCTAAATTAATTTTTACAAAAACTCCCAGTTCTTCTCAAATCCCTAATTTTCTACCATGAAAGAGCATAGATTAAAGTTAGAAATCAGTGGGTGTTGATGGAAATAGAAGAAAATGAGTTAAAGTATACTAACATATGAGTGGTAATGAAATTTCTCTTTAAAATTGCCTCTAGGCCGAGCTCTAATGAGAATATGGTGAAAAACGGGTGAAATCTTGATTTTTGGAAGTATAAAAGACTAGGCGTAAGGTGTTCATCGCATTCGCGAGACACCTAACACCGTCGAGAAGCAACATTGGCCATGGCTTTCGCATTCGCGAGTTGTCCTCCTCGTTCGCAATAGCTCTTCCCCCCAGCTATCACGTTCGTGACCCTATGATTGCCTTCGCGACGAACAAGCAGTTGATCCACCTTTCCAGGCCCATACCCTTCTCGTTCGCGTTGCTTTGGTCGCGCTTGCAAAGGGTGATCCCACCGTTGCTTCGCGTTCGCAATCCATGTCTCGCCTTCGCATAGAGAAAATCCACCCCAGCGTAGGTTACTCTTCGCGATCATGAAAGTGACTCTGTGATCATGAAGAAAGATGCACTAGACATCAACAGACCTCAGAAACCAGCATTCTTCTTAGTTCAAAATCAATATAGCCTATCCAAAATTCACCCGAGCTCCTCGGGCTCCAAACCAAACATGCACACAAGTGTAATCACATCATAAAAACTTGCTCGCGCAATCAAAACATCAAAATAATACCTAAAACTACGAATCGAACATCGAAATGAATGATATTTTCAAAGAAACTCAAGAACATGCAATTTTATAACCAGGTGTCCGAATCACGTCAAATTAACTCTGTTTTGCACCAAACTTTGCAAACAAGTCATAAAAACTGTAATGAACCTATACCAAGTTTTGGAACCGAAATCCGAGCTCGAAAGTAGCAAAGCCAACCTGCGGTCAAACTTAAAAATTCTTTTTAAATTTCTAGTTTTCAACAAATTATGTTAAATCAAGTTAGGGACATTTGAATTCAATTCCGGGCATACGATCAAATCTCAAATCATGATACGGGCCCACCGGAACCGTCAAAATGCTGATCCGTTTACGCAAAACGTTGATCATAGTCAATGATTTTTAAGGCAAAATTTCACATTTTTCTTTCGTTTTCCACAAAAAAAATTCAAGAAAAAGACATGGACTGTGCACGTAAATTGAAGAAGGCTAAAAGGAGCTATCCGAGGTCTCGAAATATATAAATGAGGGTGAAAACTGAAAATGACCTGTCGGGTTATCACACACTAACACTTGTGATGCACTATGTTCTTAATTGGGTACCCCAAAGGGGACGAACCTCAGATATACTGCACTAGTTAATACCAAATCAAGAACATGCACGAGCTTTAGACAGTTTGGAAAAGCAGAATTTTCTTAAATAATTTAGGGAAAAAGAAGAACCAAAAAAAGAAGGAAGAAGAGAGTAATGTAGAAGAAAGAACTTAGACAGGAAGCAAAGCTAAAAAGGGAAGATGGGGGGCCAAAGTATATATTCAAAAAGGATTAGTAACAGGGACATGAAAGGTCGGTTTTAGTTATCAGAATTATTAGGGCAGCCTGGCACGCATTACAAAGGTCAAAAATGCTCCGCGTTTTTCCGATGCCTGGACCAAAGGTAAACGCGGTATTTTTGCCCATAATATATGTTGATGTTATATTAGAATTGAAGTGAGCACAGACTGAAAACTGTGATTTGAAATTTACTGGTGATATTTGAAAATGGATTCAAAATTAAATATTTATATTAATTAAAATATAATTTTTAAATAAAAGTGATCCGCACCTTATAGGCTAGCTCTTTCTCTAAAATTGAGTCAACTATGATCGAGCTAGCTGCTAGGTATTTGTATTTAGACCACCAAAGAAGGCGATGAAATGATTTATTTTTCCATATTTAAACAATAATATCGATTTTGAATCATCAATATAAAGTCACTTTTTGATAAAAAACATTTATCTTTAAAATGATATTTCCGGAACTTGAATCAAGTCTAAATTACGAGTTTAGCTCCAATAGCAGCTTTTCCATCAAAACAATCTGAACATTCATAGGAGTAACTCAAAGGTCATCATAAAACCTCTTCAAATGCTCCTATTGTCCATGAACAAAATACATATTTCTTCGGGTCCACAATAAATGATCAATGTGCATTTAATTTTGATCTAAAATAATTATCCATTTATATAATCATGAAAAAAATTTAATTTATTTTTATGAAATTATTTTTATGTATATGTCCTTAAAAGTTTTCTTACTCCTCACATTAAATATTTAATGAAAGTTTAGTTATACTAGGTATTTTTGTATGAAATTTAGTATTTTCTCAATTGGCGTGCCAAAAGCGAATTGGTCACTTATTGTGGACCGGAGAAAATATTACTCTGGCTCTTTTAATTATGTGAATATATTTGACTGGACAAAAAAAATTTTAAAAATGAATAATTTTGAAACTTATGACTTAAATATGCCATAATATTTATAAAAATATAAAATATTGCTATAGGGGACAAAATGTGAAGTTTAAATTGAATTCTTTTCAATTTTAGAAGAAAACATTCTTTTTTAAACTAAACATAAAGAGTACTACACAACACTGTCCCAAATATCATAATAGAAGTGAGATGATATAAACAGTGGACTCAGATCTTAAAGCAAAAGTTAGAGTTGCGGTTCAGATCTTCATCGATGAGTCTATTTGAATGCCCGCCTTTAACGGTTGCCATGCAACGTAACTTTTTATTACTTCGATTTCATCAGAAATCAATATATCCAAAATTACTACTATAAGTATTGCTCAGCATAACTAGCACATTCTCCTTTTTTTTTTTGTTTCCTATTTGCTTAAAATAATATTAGAAATCTCAAACTGAAATAGATGGATGAGTACTCGTATATGTTGATATACAAATTGCTCTACAACTATTTGTGCAATCGTTAACATCCCTTCAATTTTAATCAGATATCTCAGATCAAGCCTTAAATATGGAAAAAAATCTGGTAGCCGGCCTTATTCCTTAAAACATTAGTGGTATATATAACAATAACAATAAAAACTTCAATATAATCTCACGAGTCGGTCTGAGAAGAACAGTGCACAGACTTTACCCTTATCCGAGGGTAAATAAATTATTTCGGATATATAGACCCCTAGCTCAACAAAAGAAAAACCAATCAATACACCAAAATAATAAGAAAACAAGCAGTAACCATAATAGGATAATAAGACGATAAGCATTATCAGCAGCAATATAATAAAAAAAAACATGTAATACTCAAGGTTGTTAATAATCGAAATACACACACTTGACTATCTACTAACCTTCTACCCTAATTTTGACGTCCACATATTTTTATTTAGGATTACGTCCTTAGTATGGTATAGCAACGCCAAGTCTTGCCTAATAATATCTCCCTAATACTTTTGGCCTACCACTATTCCTCTTCGGACCCTCAAAAAAATGGCAAAAATGGTTACGTTCACCGTCAAATGGGAGTTGTCACATCCAATGAAGACTTTGAGAAAAAGGATATAATATAAGCTCCTAAAAGATCAGTGATCATATGGTCTGTCGCAGTGACATGTTAACTAATGTGGCCGCCGACACACCTCGCCCACATAATTCGTAGAGCCTCCCCTCCCCTCCCCTCCAACGTAACTGCATATAAATAGGTCAACACAGAGAGGTCGGAAGTTCCCTACTCTTAAACCCATGCACGTTCCCCTTCTTCAATGCTCTCACCTGTCCCCTAACAACACCATTCAATACTCATCTCTCTCCCCACCTCCTATATCTTTCCTTAATTTATCCATAGTACTCCTATTTATTTAATTACCACTACATTTTCAACACTTGTCCCTCCAAAAACTCTGGTATCTTGATTTCTTATAGCCAAATAATTACGTGCATGCTCTATAATTAAAGTGAGTAATTATGGGTAATTTTTTGCCTTCATTTTGTGGTGTGCTTCTTCTACTTTTATGTATAGGTTGTCCTAATTTGATGAGATGTGGGGCGGAAGATTTAAGTTTTCTTCAATCAGAGTGTTTAAATGTGCCAGCTTCAGAGTTTGTGGGCTCTGTTAAATCTACCATTGACACTGTCCGTCAAGTCACTTCCATTGTGTCGAAATTCGTCAGCTTCTTTGGCGATTTTCGACTTTCGAATGCTATTTCTGATTGCATTGATCTGTTGGACCTCTCTGCAGATGAACTTACTTGGACTCTCACTGCTTCTCAGAATCCCAAAGGTGTGTTTTTCTTTTTTAATTTACTGCTTTACCACTAATTAACATAATTTTAGTCTTTTAATTTATTAGATTCTAGATTATTACTCCCTCCGTTTCAATGTATTTGAACCTATTTTCTTTTTGTCTGTGCCAAAAAGAATGATTCATTTCCTTATTTGGAAACAATTTACCTTTATGCAATAATTTATAGCCACAAAAAATACATGTGCCTCATTTTACACCATAAATTCAAAAAAATTCGCTCTTTTCTTAAACTCCGTGCCCAGTCAAATAAGTTGGTGGTAAAGAAACATTGAGCTATATACTCTGGATACACATAGTGGCCTGCAGGACCATAACTTTGATTTGCTTTTGTTTGAGTTACGTGATCTTTTTATCTGTTCTTTCCGAAAAGTTTTACTATAGTTAATTATCTTCTCTTTTTGAGATACTCGCTTTATTTGCACTTTGCTTTAATTCAATAGATTCTGTTTTCCTTTTCGGACTTTTTTACTCTTTATTAGTGTACTAAAAGCTGAACACTTTTGAGTTGGATTCACTTGGACGTCCCAACGAGTATGAAGATTTTTGCTCCAATTAATCCTCTGTATTACACTCTTTTGCCTTTTACTAAAATAGGCCTAGTTTTGTTTCTCTTAAATAGTGGAGTAAATAGTACTCTTAAGTGCTTTAATTTGGAACTTCTCTTATCTATTCTTAAGATTTAAATTTTATACACGGGTAGTGTAAAAATAATTAAGCATGTAGTTTAACATGTGATAATAAATTAGTACTAATTACTAATGTTTATAATATTGCTTTACTTGTAATTAGTAGGAGTAACTTTTTAACACTTGATTGTTTAAAAATTTTATATACCATAGTGCACATAATTTAAGCTCTCCTTATACGAAGAAAGTACACTAAAGCACTTCCAGTTTTCCAAAACAACTCTGGGATATGGGAGGGTAATATGTATGCAGATTTTACCTCTACCCCGAGGGGTAGAGAGGCTGTTCCCTCTGCTCAAAAAAATAACAAGAGACGATATATTAGTACTATTAATAGATTCATAATTAAAATATATAATATAACATAAATAATAAAATAACAGCAATATAATAAAATATAGGAAATACAAAAAGATACTAAAAAGGAAAAACAACTGACTACCTTGAAAGAAAATGTGCATATTTCTCAAAACGGTGTTACGGTCATCTTCTATTATCAAAAGGTGATTGAGATCTGTTTTATGTTTTACATAATATTCAAATCTTTATTGGGGTCAGCTTTATTTTCACTTTAATATCATATTCCACTATCCAAGAATCCTAGGATAGTACTCTTGTGAAAAATAAATGTCGGAGATGCTTGGTCCAGCAGTTTGCACGAGTTAGTTTAATGAAATGTCAAATAAATTGAACAATATTTGACTTTCAGAAAATTGAATAACTGACTAATTTATTTATTAATTTAGAAGCATAAACATTAGTCCATTGAACATTTTAATAACACCGGTGATATTATGATCAACAGGGAAAAACAACAGCACAGGTAATTTAAGTGCAGATTTGAGGAATTATTTGAGCGGAGCACTTATTAATCAAGACACATGCATAGATGGATTTGAGGGAACAAATGGAATGGTCAAGAATTTGGTTGCAGGAAGCCTCAACCAAGTCACAACATTAGTCCGTGACATTCTTTACATGGTCCGCCCCGTTCTTAAAAACGCCCCCAGGGCTAATGACGGACGTGGAAAACCATGGCAATGGTCTCGAGAGAGGAGGCTAACATCAAAAAAAGGAGACGACAACTCATTCCCTTCCTGGCTTAACCGAAAAGATAGACGGTTGTTGCAGTCAACTCCCAGCACAGGAGTTGTTGCGGACGTTGTAGTAGCTCTTGATGGAACTGGTAATTTTACTCGTATTAAAGATGCTATATCAGCAGCACCACAATTAAGTACCAAGAGATTTGTGATACATATCAAGAAAGGTATTTATAACGAGTATGTGGAAATTAGCAAGAAGAAATGGAATATATTGATGATTGGTGACGGAATAGATGCTACTGTTATTTCTGGGAATAGAAGTTTTATTGATGGATGGACCACTTACAGATCTGCAACATTCGGTAAGTTTTTAATTTGATTCCATTTATTATTATCTTATCTTAATACACGTATAGTACTATATATTTCAAACACCCCCCCACATTTATTTAATGCTGAGACTGTACGCAAAAGATTATAAAAATGAAACTATATGTCTGCATTTAAAGATGGCCCATAAGGTATGTCTGTAAATTGATCAATCGTGTCATGGATTGAGTAATTACTAGCAGTACTACAATTCAGTAATGGATTTGGTACCCCATAACGATCAGACTGCAAGATGTCCAGATCATGAAAAGATTAACAAAATATTTATAGTGAAACATTTTAAAAATAAATATCTGCTGTAGATGCACGCTAGGCAAGAGAACTGACTGTTTGAGGGGAACTCCAACACGTAATGCAGTTAGTACTGTTTACAGTAAAAATGGGATCGGCTTTCACTTTAATTTTTTCATTCTAACCATTGGTAATAGGATGTGTAATTTAGTAGAGGACCCAACTTTAGTCATGGTTGGCTGACTCACTTTGAAGAAAATTACAGTTCACACGTAGCCATTCGCCGAAAAATTAACTATATATATATAAATAAATAAAGCAAAAAAATTTCTAGAGCTTAGTGATCAAGGAGACTCAAAACCTTTGTGAAGCATTGGTTAATTCTCACTAACTATAAATTTTTTTTAACTTTTTTCTTTTTGAACCACTCGGCAGTTATAGCTATTAATAACACTGTTGGTTGATAAAGATTGGATTATTTTTCTTTTTAAAAATGAGCGTACATTAAAAATTGAATAGAAAAAGAAGGACCGAAAGAAAGAAGAAAAAAGCAAAATAATTGAGTAGTAGCTCGTGTAGCTGCTACCTGGTACCTAATTGTCTGGTGCAAGATCTAATTATCATCATGACCACCCTATGCTTCCATTTCCTTATCTCCTACCCGATCGACCTTCTTCATTATAATTAGGTTGCAATTAATTTTTTGTCCTCCCACTGCCCTGTCCATCTCCCACCTAGACTCATTAAAAGAATTAAAAAATTACAATTAAAGAAAACTTATTTGATTCCTCAAATAGTAAAGCTTTTCACATAAAAGGAAAACATGAAAAAATAATAGAATGATTCTCACATTTGATTTGATTATAATGAGAATGGGCCATTCTTGAGAGTGAGAGTTTTGAGTCTGAAAAATATCTACCTACCAGATTTGTATATTAAATTGGCAGCTTTCACGTTTTACACGGTCAAAGATAAAAGGATCAACAAGGACATACTAGCTACATATATAAGACAAAAACAAAGTTAGAAAATGATTTGATTCATCCAAGTTACGTACACTAATTACATGTCGGTGTTCATATGTATGCAGCTGTGAAAGGTCAAGGATTCATTGCACGGGACATGACATTTGAGAACACAGCAGGACCACAAAAGCACCAAGCCGTTGCATTTCGATCCGACTCAGATTTGTCTGTGTTGTTCAGATGCGCGTTCAGAGGTTACCAGGACACTCTCTACGCCCATTCTATGCGCCAATTCTACCGAAACTGCGTAATTACTGGCACGGTAGACTTCATATTTGGAGATGGCACGGTCGTTTTCCAAAATTGTCAAATATTAGCCCGAAAGGGACTACCCGAACAAAAGAATACCATCACAGCCCAAGGCCGAAAAGAAGCTGCTGAAACTACAGGCTTCTCCATCCAATTCTCTAATATATCTGGTGAACCAGATCTATTAGCTTCACTTAACTCTACACAAACATTCCTTGGTAGACCGTGGAAGGCATATTCGCGCACTGTCATAATGCAATCATACATGAGTAATGTAATTAAACCACAGGGTTGGTTAGAGTGGAACGGTAATATATCACTTGACACATTATACTACGCCGAGTATCAAAATTTCGGTCCCGGTGCGGGCTTAGGTGCTAGAGTCAATTGGACTGGTTATCATCTACTCAACGATTCATCACAGGCGAATAATTTTACAGTGGCTCAATTCATTTTGGGTAACTCATGGTTGCCTTCTACTGGAGTTAAGTACACTGCTGGTCTAGCGGTTTAATTGACCTAAGCTTGGGGCCAAATTTAATTATCATATCCATGTTATCTCCCTTGTTTTTTTTTGTTTTTTTTTTTGGCTTACCACATCAATTGTTTCTCTACTGATATATATTCATCTTTTGTTCTTTGTTGGTTGCTTTTCGGGCTTTTGGTGAATTTACACGGATGATTCCTTTCTATTTAGTCATCCACTCTGTACCTTTATCCATTTTAGTTCCACTACTTAATAGATCGTGTATATTTACAACATAACCTCTATATAATAGTTTGTTTGTTTCTGTTTTTTTTTTTCCAATCTTGCCTTTTATAATGACTAGTTTTAGGGTGTAGCAATTGGTATAATAATTTTTAAGAAATCACATAAGTAGTATTAAAAGATGTTTGAATTGTAAAATTAAAATAAAAAGTATAACTTTGTAAATATATGTTCGTAGACTCTATTTAGCTAGTTTCATAAAGGATAAAATCTTATCAAATGAAAGTTCTCAGTGTTTTATAAGAATACCTTGTGAAAATTATCGAAAATAAATAATTCCAAAATATACTTTTATCGCAATGGTTATTAGATAATATAAATTCATTAATTAAATCTTCGTCCTTTTTTATACATATGAGAATGATGAGGTTGGCTTATAGCTCCTAAAAAATTAATAAGAGTGACAATATAAATTCTAAAAATATAATGTTGAATTACTATTTTTTCACTGAATGTATAAAAAATATAATAGGATGTTATTTTGGAATATTTACGAAAAAGAAAAAAATATTAATCGCAAATCATTTGTAATACATGCTATACATTTTTCTCCCGCATTATTGTAAATTTTGGCCTTTAAAATTTCCATACTACCAATAACTTTTAGATGGTCAAAATAAATTGAAGTTATAGATAGCTAAAACATGGACTCAACTTTTATAGTGGAAATAAAAAATTTTAAAAAAAATTATATAAATTCATGTGCATAATATTTAATTTGGAAGAAATGTGTATGGAACTTTTGCATTATCAAATATATGTGTGTGCCTAATTTGTATGCCTGCATACAATAAGCAAATTTATTATAAATGAATTATTTTTTATATAAAGTAAATTTTTAATAGATTTTAAAGTTCTAAATATTAGCATTTCCTACCCAATTTAATAAGGAAATATTTAATAATCAAAATTTTAGTTAATTTGCAAAGTCTTAACTATTAAGAAGCTAACTTAAATTACAATTTTAGCCATTGTGAAAATTTTAAGGGATAAAAAGAACTATAGTTTGCTAAGTGATTCGTGCTTAAACCCTCATACAAACATATATATATATATATATATATATATATATATATATATATATATATATATATATATATATATATATAGTGTGTGTGTGTGTGTGTGTGTGTGTTTGGTTGGATAGATAAACTTGTTATATTAACTTAAAGTAGGTCAACACACATAGTTAGCCGATGAAGGAGAGGCATGAGATTATAAAACTTTCCCAAACGGGAGTCCCGAACATAAGTAGTAGCATACGTAGGGTACAAACTAGTACTAAGTAATAACTGACTACTACACACAGTAGTTGTTCCAGAGAGCAAAGAGTCAGACAAGCTATTGCTATCCCTAATAAGTCGTTGGTGATAAGTGCCTTGCTGATCCCGTTCCAAAAAGGTGGTGGTTGGCCAAACAACATGCACTGTTCCTTCAGCTCCATGACTCCACATGATGCTAATTTATCTGCTATACAATTTTGCTCTCTGTAAACATGATGTATGGACAGACTATCCAGCTGTTGGAGCAAGCACCTCGTCTATAATGCTAAATTATAGATACCTATGATTGTACGTACATCCATCTCATTGATGAGCGGTGAGAGATGTCGATGTATAGCGATGTTGAGACCCATGCATAAAGCAAGTAGTTCAGTCTGATTTTTAGAAACCATTTGAGTAAGAAAAATACCGCTTTAAATTTAAAATACAATATCGGAAGAATTATTACCTTTGACAGGGGAGTTGATAACTTAAAACTTGGTGGGAATTTCCTTCAAGTAAAATACAACCTCAAACAGTTTTAAGGGATATAATTGAGAAACTAATTGAATTAAGGATGTACCGTTATTGAAGTTTGAAATATTGGAATGTATAATTAATTATATATATAAATATGGTAAGGTGTTGAAAATATTGTGGGTGCTAACACAAGGATCACAACAATAAATGAATTAAACAGTTTAAACGTTTGAACTGATAACAACGACTAAACATAGCAAACCAAAAGTGCATGACACCACAATCCAATCACTAACAAGGATAAGTAAACCAAACACAGAATCTCACTTTCATTTTGTTTATCTCGTGGTAGGCGTGCCACCCGCTCCCATTTCATTTATCTTGTGGTAGGCGTACTACTCGCTCCCTTTTCTTATATCTTGCGGTAGGCATACCACCCTCTCGCATTTCATATATCTTGTTGTAGGCATACTACTCGCTCCTATTTTATATATCTTGTGGTAGGCGTACCACCCGCTCCCAATTTATATATCTTGTGGTAGGCGTACCACCCACTCCTATTTCATATATCTTGTGGTAGGCATACCACCCGCTCCCATTTTATATATCTTGTGATAGGCATATCACCCGCTCCCATTTTACATATCTATCATCATTTATAAAAGAATCCCGGCAAAAGAATAATAAGGAAACAATAATATCTCGGCAAAAGAGTCAACATCAAGAAAAAACACGTCGCGGCAAGGAACCAATAGTGGGAATTAAATATGTTCCGGTGAGAGAATCAGCTATAACCAAACTTGTACCAACAATTAACTTCAAGCATACTTTCCACATAAGGACCTAAGAACTCTAGAGGCAAATTTTTCACAAGTAAGTTCGATCACACACTCGTCACCTCGCAAGCATGGACTAGTATTAGCATAAAAGACTCAATTCCTAAGGAGGGTGCTCCCACACAAGGTTAGGATGAATACTTACCTCAAAGGCGACAAATCGATACTCTAAAATGTACTTCTTAGGTGAAAAGACCTTCGGACTGCTCAAATCTAACCAAATTAACTTCAAAGCACAAATAAAATACCTAAGAAATTATTCCGGATCATAAAGTTTCAATCTTTATAAAAATATAAAAATCGACCCCCATAGCCCGCACCTGGAAACCCGTCAAATTTTACAAAATTCGATCACCCATTCCGAAATGAGTTCAACCATATAAAATTTATTCGATTCCGACACCATTTGGTCCCTTAAATCATGATTTTTCATTTTAGAATTTTTCTTCAAAAACCATCCCCTCCCCCGCCCAAACCATAATTTAAATGATAAAAACAAGGACAAATTCTTGGAATATATTTAATTCTAGTTGAAGAACACTTACCCAATCGAATTACATAAAAATCCCACCAAAAATCGCCAAGAACCGAGCTTTAGAAGTCAAAATATGGTGAAAAAGGTGAAACCCTCGAGTTAGGGATATATTCAGTCCGCCCAGGCTTTTATGCATCGCGATCGCGGAAGAGGAGACACGATCGCGTAGAAGAAATTTAAAGCTTTCAAGAAAGTGCCCTTCGCGATTGCAAGAAAGGGGAGGCGAACGTGATGAACAAATGGGCTGGTCTTACGCGATCATGGGAGCAAATAGCCAATTGCCCCCTACTCCTAATTTCTACTATGCGAAAGCGGAAATACAAATGCGACCGCTAAGTAGAGGAAAATAAACCTTCACGGTCGCGGAGGATCATACGCAAACACAGTGAAGGGAAAAGAGGCGACCAAACACAACACATCGCCAACGCGACTTGAGGTTCGCGATCGCGGAAGAGGCATACTAGAAGCAAAAACAACAATTCAAAATAGGAGAAAAATAATCCATAGCCCATCTGAATCACACCTGAGGCCTCTGGAACCCCATCTAATCACACACACAAGTCATATAACCTAACATGGACTTGCTCAAGGTTTCAAATTACATAAAACAGCACCGAAACAACAAAATCAACCATAAATCGAACTCATGAACTTTCAAATCTTCAAGTTTCTAAACTCGTGCCGAAACCTATCAAATCAATCCGGAATGACACCAAATTTTGTAGACAAGTCCAAAATGGTACAATGGAGCTACTCCAACTCTCAAAATTGTATTCCGGCCCCAATATCTTCAAAGTCAACTATGGGTCAAAATTCTCTATTTTCCAAACTTCAACTTCTCCAACTTTCGCCGAGATGCCTCAATTTACCCTACGAACCTCCAAACCTGAATCAGGATGCGCGTCTAAGTCCAAAATCACCATATGAAACTGTTTGAGTCACCCACGACCCATTACGGGGCCGTTTACTCAAAAATACAATTCCGGTCAAATTTTTACTGTTTAAACTTCCAAAACTAGATTCATTCTTCCAATTCAATTCTGATTCATCCGGATACCGAATCCAATCATGCACACAAGTCAATATACCTAATGCGAAGCTGCTCGAGACCTCAAACTACCGAATCGGACGCAATTGCTCAAAATGACCAATCGGGTTGTCACATATAGTGATTATTGTGGCAGTTTCCAATAACCTCCGCTATAAAAACGCCGCAATTGTGGGTGCATGTGTTATTAAATATCAGTCCTTTCGTGTTTTTGGTTTTACTCAAAAAACTTGGTTCAATTAGCCATGATTAGCAAAATTAAACTTGTTAATCAAATAAGCTGACATATATTTTCAATGTAGATTTTTTCTTTTTGACTTTCTTAAATATATAACAAAAAAGAGAAGAAAAGGAGAAGGTGACAAGGAGCCAAGAGCCCGTTTAGATTAGATGATCGTAAGTAGTCGATATGCTGAAATTAATTTTTTAATAAGCATTTACGTGTTTGGATAAATTTGCTAAACCTAAAAATAAACAGTTGATGTGTTTGGTAGAAAAATGCTAATAAACTATATATTATTTTTTTAAATTGACCAAAATATCCTTAAAACTTTACACATTATAAATTAAAAAATTTCTTTGTAAAAAAAAAAAGGATAAACAACAGATATGGAATGAAGAGAAAGTTAGGAACTTATTTTAGGAAAAATATTATTAAGAATAAACTAATTTTGGTAAAACAAAAAGTGATTATAAGCTGAAAAATTATAAATAATGACTTATGATTGATTTTAGCTTATAAATCCTTTGGATATTTACCAAATGTATGCGATAGATTGGTCAAAAGTTGTTTATAAGCTAAACCGCTTTTAAACTTATCCACACATCCTCTAAACCAACTACATTAAATGGACGTTTGAATAGCCTATAGAAGATATGGATTTAAGAAGCACGACAACAAGTTGGAATGGACTTCCATGAAAGAATTAATGCGTTCGTTGTCTTCTCATTGATTGAAATCGAAGAAAAGGGAGGGTTGTACGCGGTTTCCATGATAAAGCCAAACAGCAATACAGGTTTCACGTGGAAATTCCTTTTTTTCCCTCTTAGGTAGTTGTGTGGGCTTCGCTTCAACTGTTTTCCCAAATATCTCCGTGATGTTGACGTTCAAGAAGTACTACTTGTGCTATGTCATGTCACATTAATGGAGTCCAAAATCAAAGTAAGGTGGAAATCTACTAAAGAATAATAGTGCCAAAATAAAAGAACATGATTAAGAAAGAATTGAATTCATAACCAGATGGATGTTGAGAAAGTTAAATACAACCAGTAAGTGGATTGGGTGAGCAAACAGGGTAAGATGGCATATAGAGTAGTGTCCACTACGGTGTTGCGGTTGGTAGTTCCTCTCGTGTTGACAACTCTTGTGGTGCTACTTCCTCTCGTGGTGGTAGTACCGTAAAAATCGAACTAGAGAAATTCGACTTGCGAAGACGATTATCATGAATGACTTGCAAATCAATATGGGTAATTTGGCGGAAGTCGATCAGTGATCAACAGAACAAGCCGATGAATGGTTCATCAAGGACGAGGTCGAACAACTTGGACTGAAGTAACGGCTAGTATAGCTTTGGAACTTTCAAAGGGAATTTTCTATTGAACATTCCTTTTGTTTGTACCTTTTAAGGTTTTCTGAGAATATCTCATACAAATAGTACTAGTTCTACAAAACATGTGCTGAGCCTAGCCCAAATAAAGTTCATGGGCATTTGCATCTATACCCGCTTTTTGTATCACGTTTTAACATGTATCCACTTTGCAAAAAAAATTACAAGGGTACCCGCCGGGCCTGAAGTTCAGCTCTAAAGCTGAAGTTTTTATTTTGTAACTGGCGAACTTCAGCTCTAGAGCTAAAGTTTTTATTTGTAACTAGCGAACTTCAGTTCTAGAGCTGAAGTTTTTGTTTTGGAATTGTTAGAACTTTAACTCTAGAGCTAATATTTTTATCGAATGAAGTTTTTTGTTGGACCATCTTTTTCTATCTTTTTTGGTGCGAGCAAAATATTTTTCATTGAATATTTCATTGTCATACAAAAATATCATTCTCCAAATTTTGTGAAGTTTTCATTGCACGTAGAAAGGGGAATTCAACATATATTTATCGAACACTAACATAAAATGGAGGCAGAGAAGTGTTCTGTGTCTATAGTAATGCATATAATAAAGAAAGAATGTGATCCTTTTTCTCTTACTGGGCGTAACATATGGTAATCATGCACTTCAATCGGGGAAGACGTCAACTAAACCAAATTTTAGATTTGCACTATTTATATTGGCATATTATTTATTTATTTGCTGGTATAGTTTCCCTGTGAATAAGAGAGCATTGATGAATGATTTAGAAGAAGAGGAGAAAGGGGACTGAAATAATTTAAAAAGTGGGTGCAAGTTAATAAATTTTTTTAAAAAATAGATATAGGTTAAATGGGGGCGACCAAATAGGGTGCCCCATGCAATTTTTCCCAAAGTTCATCATAATAGTTTTACTTAATAATAATAATAATAATAATAATAATAATAATAATAATAATAATAATAATAAAATGTTTTGAGGCATTCACTGTGAGACCCCGTAAAATTATTGAAATAAAAACATAGTAAACTTGTGGTATCGACTCCGAATATGTGTTAGGAATGTGTAAAAGGAGGGACATATTTGACCGAGCGTCACTTGGTATTTGTCGCAGAAGTCAAGGATAACCGGATCTATCTTCGAGGGAAGGGATTTAGAAGGACCGGTCGGAGCCAAAGTAAAGGGGTAAGTATATAGATGGAGAAAACCAGCCTTGTAATCCGTTATTTTCTCATCAGAGTTGTGAATCTCAACCTCCACTTCCTCCCTCCATAGGCAGCCTCTCTTCACCTTCCCTATATTGGTCACATCACTAATGTATCGAGACACATGTTCGCATCGGCCGGGAGCAGATAAGGTTTTATTGATGGTAAAGTCTTTCGACATGTCAAGATCGGTGGGAGTACATTGTCCCAAGGTGGGTATCACTTTGGGTTTCCCCTTAGACGTTGGAGATGAAGAAGCGACCTCGTCTTTTCGAGGAACCGTCTTGGAAGTTCTAGCCATGGCAATGGTGAAATTTTTCTAATAAAGTAAGAAGAAAGAATTCAAAATAGGATGGGTCTCGCTTCACGATTTTAACGATGTTGGGAAAGTAAGAGTTACCAAACAATTGGTATATTTATAGGAACTGTATGGGTAGCAGAAGGGGCGAGCTAATAGCAGTTCGTGGGCTTCTCTACAGTCGCATTTTGACGACGACCCTTGCATGGTTTTCTGGGCATGGAATTTAATGCTTTGATAGACTGACATCATGATGATGATGCCCTCGAAGTAGAAGCTCAAAATCATTTCCTATCAGTTTGTTCTAGGAAACGAGGGGACTATCTGTATACGGCAAAATTGGAGGGTTCAATCTCTCTTTATTAAGGCACTTCGGAAGGTCACCTTGAAGGCAGGCCACAGCTAGCTTCCCTTGAGGGTCATCGACATTTTACCTCAAGATAGTGATGACCACTGCTATGATGAAAATGGGGAGTTCCAAAGGCACGCATCTAGGACTGACAGAGCATGTCGGTCTACTCTAAACCTGAATCAGGGTGTCATATCTAGATGTCCCATCTCCATATCTTTGTAACTAGTGTATTTTATACTGTGTTAGGATTTTCCTCCTATATAAAGGGAATCCTTGTCATTTTGTAAAGCTTTGTTGCTTCAGTTTCTCCACACGAAATATACAAGAACATTCTCTCTGCCCTTTAATATATTCTCTTGATATTATTGTTATCTCCATTATTTTTCTTTATTTATTGCTTATCATTGATCATAAAGAGCCTTCGTTAATTCTGTTATAACCATTAGTCATACTCCAATTACCCTTAGTTGCCCACAATCGAGCTCTGGAGGCAACCTCGAGGCCCCCAAATCGACAGGCTCGGGGCCTCGATTGATAGCCTATCAGTTTGATTATCACTCTATCCTTAATCCTTATTTTGTTTCTAAGTCACGCATATATAGCATCAACTGCTTAACAACTTACATAAAAATTGATCACGTATTTTTAAAGACCTATAATCAAATTTAATTATTATTACCATTTTCACGATATACAGATGCATAGGACAAAACGTTTTACGTAACACAAGGCGACACTATGGAACAATTGCATTGCTTAGGTGGAAATGACGTTGAAGTTTTGGCACTGATGGACTATGTGGCCTTATAAATAACTACAATATAGTTTTTAACTCCTCACAATAAGATTATAACTTGACTTGGTTATCTTCTCGAAACTGTTTGAAGTAATGTAACATCTCCAAAATCAGATATAATAGAAATCTTGGAGTAACCATTTGATTTAAGTGACCTATAATTTTTGATCAATGAATTTCAAAGGTGTTTGAAAAGTAATTCAACATTAGCTTCAAGATAGCCTGTTAAATTTAAGTATTAATTTTACAAGACTCTTAATTTTTTATTTTTCTTTTTTGGTTTTATCGCAAAGATTCAATGGATATATAAGTCGTTACCTACTATAATATGGCAATATTTTGGCTAGTGGAGTCCATATCACATAAGCATAAGCATATTTGCAAAGTAAACCTTGTTGACAATATCCTTTGGGATTCAAAAATATTACATTGTGTGGTGGATATTATTTGTACGAGTTGTATCTTTTCTTTTACAACTTGAAGGTCAAGGCATTTTTGCCTATAAAAAGAAAGGTGTTATGAAATAATAAAAGAACAAGAACAATATTGTAGAGAAAAGTAGGGAGAGAGAATTCTTATTGAATTTTTGGATGAATTACAATGGGGTAAGACCCCTCTATTTATAAGAAAAATATGACTTAGTCACAAAGTAAAACTCTTCACAAGATAGACATTCACTCTAAATAGAATTCGATTCATAACACTCCCCCTTGAATGTCTATTCAATAAGTAATGTGTCTCATTAAAACCTTAACTAAAATAAAACCCAATGGAGAAAAAAATTTAGAAAAGGAAAAAGAGTACACATGTATAATAATACGCCTTTTGGTTGCCTCGTTAAAACCCTCGCAAAGAAAACCCAGTGGGACAAAACCTTGTAAGGGAAAAAGAGTGCAATGCGCATTAACTCCCCCGATGAGAGCATCAATTCACATCCTTAAGCCTTCGCATCCGGATCTTGTACACTAGCTTCTTGAAGGTTGACGTCGACAAATATTTTATATTAGTTTCAATGTATTTTCATAATGACATAACATAGAAATCTCTTCATTCATATATTCAGGTACCTGAATCTCTCATGAGATATTATGAAGTGTTATGTCATGTGATCTTCTAAATCACTTGCCTCCTTTATTATGATCATTTTGATCATTTGCTCACCTTCTTTATCAAGAAGTTTATTTGAAACTGATTTGTCCATACGCTTTAAGTTTACCATAGACTTTGTCCTTCTAGGACTTAATATGAGCATTTGTAATAAGAATATAGTTACTTTCTTTGGGTCAGTAAATGCGTCTGGAATGCTTTGCAATGTATTGCAAATGAATTATCCTTTTATGAATTTCAAGTTTATATTATTTTATTCAGGGATCTTGATGTATAAATGATAATTCATTCCATGTAACTTTTTCTCAATTGTTTTTCATGTCTCCCCCTCATGTTAGAAAAACTAACTTGTTTCCTCAACTTTGAGAACTCATCTTTGTGTATTATGGTGTTAATCAAAAGATACACCACACATCAATAATAATAAGATGGAATTATTTGGTTCTTGACCATGAATCACTTGTGAGGGGAGAAAATAATATACTTTCGTATATAATGTATATCAAACTTATATATATCACTTTGTTCTCATAAGCAATAGTTTAGATATTAAGTGGAGGCACTCAATAAATTATTTTGCTAAACCAACTATGATGTAGACCAACTTATCAAGATGAACTTCTTGAATAGAAAATTTGGAATATGCTCTAAATTAAATTATTGATCAAGTTACCTTGCATACACCATGTTGCGGGTTAATAATAATCGCGCATGTAACCATCTCATAGATGCATCTTATGGGGTATACATGGCAGGTGAATTGGCTCATATTCACCTTTGATATTTCCAGCATTCATGGGATTCAATCCCAATTTTAGTTGGTATATTAATTAATGAGAACATGCACATAAAAGAATTAGTAAAGAACTTTCTAGTTCTTTAATATTTACCCATGTGAATTATCTTAATTTTTGCACATCATACTTAAATTGATATGGGTAAATCAATTATGGCAACTGAATAAATTATCAATATTGATAAACTTCAGGTTTACACCATGATGTGTGCAATTATGAATAAACTCCAAGTTTATTATGATATGGGTTTTTATATTACTATCCACTTCATTGTGGTATTCTTTGTTTATGTAGTACAAATTGGAGAATAAAGTGGATAGCTTTTCACATACATATTACCCCGCTACAAGTTGTAGTAAAAGAAGATATTAAATTTTTCCTTTATTTATAGTCTCAATATAAACAACCGCTTTCGCGTATACTTTGAAAACTGAAGTTTCTTTGAGACTTACTACAACACAATACTGCATTGATAATCAATTGTGTTTCTCCAAAGTAGTAATAGTTGGCTATTTTGTAGCTCTCAATTAATTTGTACTACCATAGATTCACCAACATCTATGTGGTGAATATTCCTTTTAAAGAGAAACTTATACCATTATGGCCATGGTCAAAATCATTATAGGCAAAATATGTTGCTTCTATTACTTTTTCAATGTAATAATCCACTGCCATAATATTTTGGCTAATCACAATGAGTACGTGATCAATGACCATTCATGCCATAATAATAAAATTATTTTCTTATTTTATCTCAAACCTCCTTCTAGAGGTGAGCGTGGTATATTCAATACCAATAGCATGTTCATATTCTTTCAAGAATGAATATGTCTTCATAAATCAGATGTTGTCACATTCCCATCATGAATGGACCATAATCGTCTATATGTGCTATATAAAATCTCACGTCAAATCGATGACAAATATTACCTTCATAGAGTGAAGGATTTTTTAGAATCCTTATTATTCTCATTATCACAATGATGACGATTATAATTTCGTCTATTGCCACGTCCACATCCATTGATACCTTTACGGTAATAATTTGGTCTTCTTTCAGACTTATCACATATTGCTATCACATTCTCTAAAGGGGATGAGAATTGAAAATTCAATGGGACGGGTTTTCAATTCTTTGCCCACAATCATACATGAATTTAATCATGGCAAGGCATAGAAACTTTACCACTTTGGATGGTTATAATTTCTTTCAAACTCCATTAGAGTTGCAATCAAATTTTATCGTCTTTGCTTGTATTTAAATTCAAATAATAGAATGTCAAGAATTTGAAAGAGAAAAGTAAAATACTTACCTTAAATCTAAAAGTTAATCATGAAGGAAGTTCATAGGAGCAATTGACAATCATTGTGCTCAATCTCAAATCTTCTACTCAATTGGTTAGAGTTTCGTGTTGATAACGTGTTATGAAATAATAAAAGAACAAGAATAATATTGTAGAGAAAAGTAGGGAGAGTGAATTCTTATTGAATTTTGGGATGAATTACAATGGGGTAAGACCCCTCTATTTATAGGAGAAATATGACTTAGTCACAAAGTAAAACTCTCCACAAGATAGACATTCACTCTAAATAGAATTCGATTCATAACAAAAGGCTATTAGTTCATTTTAAACACACCGACAATACTTGAATATTTATTTCATGTTTCTTCCGTTCCTCCTTTATTGACAGTTATTTGTAAGAGAGTTGAGTGTTGAGAAACACGTGTGTGATTCCTTTTCTTTGGAGTGATCTTGGGAAATACGTGTGTGATCCCCATAACTGTCACTCATAATCAGGATCTTGGCCTCACTCAGTCATCACTCTCCAGTCTTACCCACAAGCCCACAATGCCGTGAAAACTAGCTTGGAACAAAGATATGATGTGCCGATAATTAACAACTAAGACTGAGACATGATATGAAATACATGAATAAGACGAAGTAAAGTATATCAATGGAACAAATGAGACGACAGTAAGAAACGACCACTCGTGTCCCAACAGTATCAGCGTAAAGTCCTAACATGATATCCAGCATGATTAACAGCTCATATAATTAATCACATACGGAAATAAAGATATCAGCTAGCAAGAGTCACTATACGGTGCCATAGAATGAACTAGGTCCTGATTCTCACAGTGCACGCCCACACACCCGTCACTTGGCATGTGTGTCAACTCAATAATACTCACATAACACATAGTTTGGGATTCCGAACCCTCATAATCAAGTTTTAAAACATTACTTACCTCAACCAAGCTAAAATCCTATTTCATGACGCCTTTGGCTCTCGAACTGGCCTCCAAACATGCTTAATCTAGCCAAAAGAAATATAATGCAATCAATATAGGACAAGGAACCTATTCCAAGCGAAAAATAACTTAATTGGACACACATTCGGAAATCCAGTCAAACCCGGTCTCGGAATCCGACAAAAGTCATAAAAGTAGAAATCCTAATCACTCTCAAATTTATACATACAAAAATTAATCAAAATCCGACACCATTTGGCCCCACAAATCCTCAAATCAAATTCTCCAAAATCCCAAGCCCTAACCTATGATTTTCACCCCGAATTTCCACTAATCAATTGATAAAACAACGAAAAACACCATAGATAGGAGTACCAAAGCTCAAAAAACGTAGCTAAATGAAAACCCCTTGAATCTCCCTTCAAAATCACTCCAAAAGCTTCAAAACCCGTCTTCAAAAATGGTGAAAATAAGCAAAATTCGCGAAGTCTTCAATTTGTACTTTCTACCCATGATTTTCACACCTGCGGTGCCGTTTTTACACCAAAACATCCGTATCTACGGAAATCACTTAAGTCCTCAAAGCTACACATGCACCTCAAATCTCGTACCTGTAGGCCCATAGATGTGATCAATCCTTCACATCTGCGACTCCAGCCCTGTATTTCCATTTTCGCATCTGCGGCTACAAAACAACACCTATGTCGCCCCATGTATAGGTGTGGAAACACTAGCAACTTAACAAATCAATAGCAACGGCTGTCTCCCAACACCAAAAATCAATACGTTTACCACCTGAAACATACCCGAGGCCCTCGAAAGTTCAACCAAACATACCAACAAGTCATATATCAACATACGAACTTAGTCGAACCTTCAGAACACTCAGAACAACATTGAAACACCAAATTACCCTTGGATTCAAGACTAAGAACTTCTAACTTTCAAATTCCGCAACCGACGCTGAAACCTATCAAATCACCTCTGAATGACCTAAAATTTTGCATACAATAATTGACACCACGAACCTACTCCAATTTCCGAAATTCCATTCTGACCTGATGTCAAAAATTTTACTATCGACCAAAATTGTCAAAATTTTAGCTTTCGCCAATTCAAGCATAATTTTACCATGGATTTCCAAATCATATTTTGGATGCATTCCCAAGTCCAAAATAACCCAACGGAACTAACGGAACAATCGAATTCAAATCAGAGATTTATTACACATATGTCAACTTTCCCAACTTAAGCCTTCATAAAAGAAACAAAGTGTCTCAAGTCCCCTCCGAAACCACTTCAGAACCGAACCAACTGACCAAACTTATCATAATATAGCTGAAGAACACAAAATAAGCAGAAATAGGGAAACTCAACTATAATTCTCGGAATGTCCGGCTGGGTCGTTACACATTGTTTGGCTAAATTCAGTACTACCCTATTTTTCGACCCTAACAAATTGGTATCGGAGCATGATCTAACCGATTTTGTTTCAGTAGTCAATATGACTCTAACAAAGACTTATATTGAGAAATTTTATCAAACTGCAAACTTCAGAATGTGGCAATTAAAGATGAAAGCTATCCTAATTTAGGATATCTTAGATTTGGCACTAAAAGGAAACCAGAAGACGCCGGATAAAATGACGGATGAGGACTTTTCTGTCACTGACAAAAAGTCAAAAGCATGTATTTTTAAATATCTCAAATGAGGTTTTGTGTGAATTTGATATAGAAATCTCAACCAAAGGCATATAGGGAAAGTTGAAAACTCTGTTTATGAAAAGAACATTAGAAAATAGGTTTTATCTGAAGAAAAAAATCTGCACTTTTTGTATGGCTGAAGGTACCTCTATACTTAAATATCTTGATAATTTTGATTCTCTTCTTATGGATTTAAGTAACATAGATGCTGAAATCAAAGATGAGGATCAAGCTTTGTTGTTGCTTGTTTCCTTACCCAAGTCGCTTAAGCAAATAAGAGATATTATGCTTTATGAAAAGGATAATATCTCTTATAAAGATATCAAATCTATTTTAAAATCAAAAGAAAAATAGATAGAGATATTATTGGGGAAACTAGTGGGTACCAAGGGGAATGATTGTACATAAGAGGTAGATCCAATAAAAATGATTCAAATAGTGAGAGAGCTAAATCAAGGTCAAAATCCATATACACAAATACAATATGCAAATACTATCATAAAAATTCCATTATTTCTAAATACTTTAAAGTGAAAGACAAAGAAAAGCATACAGAAAAGAAAAATGAGCACAAAAATAATAACATTGTCGAAGCAACTGTAGCTGCTTATGAGACTGAGAGAACTATTTTTTTAGCAACTAATAGTCGTTTCATATAAAATATAAGTGGATATTAGATTCGGGTTGCTCTTATCGTATGTGTCCCAATTAGGATTTATTTACCATATATAAATCCTTTGGAGGTGGAGTTGTCTTGATGGGCAACAATGTTGTCCAAATCAAAAATGCACGATGGTGTGGTGAGAACTCTCACCGATGTTAAACATGTTCCTGACTTGAAAAAAATCTCATCTCTTTGGGCACTCTAGAATCTCTTGGGTGTAAGTACACAAGTGAAGGTGGAGTTTGAAAGTTTCTCATGGAGCTCTTGTGATCTTGAAAGCATGCATATCTGGTATGGTGTATACTATATTAGGATCTAATGTTGTAGGTGTTGTTGCAGTTTCAACATCAGATAAATCAGATTCTAACATCATCAAATTGTGGCATATGTGATTGGGTCATATAAGTGAAAAAAATCTTTCCATCCTCTGCCAAAAGAGGTCGCTTGTATGGCCAAAGTACTGGAAATATGGAGTTTTGTGAATACTGTATGTTCGGAAAGTAAAAAAGAGCCAGCTTCAAATCTCCAGTAATTCATAGAACAAAAGGTACTTTGGATTACATTCATTCAGATCTTTGGGGTCCTTCACTCACTCAATCAAAAGGTGGTGCTGGGTATATGTTAACTTTCATTGATGATTATTCAAGGAAAGTTCGGGTTTATTTTCTGAAAAATAAAAGTGATGTTTTCTTAAATTTCAAATGATGAAAAGTTTTGATTGAGAAGTAAACAGAAAAATAGATTAAGCGACTTAGAACAAATAATGGCTTTGAGTTTTATAATGATGAATTCAACAAATTTTGCAATAATGAAGGAATTGCTAGACATTGTACTGTGAAAATGACACCTCAACAAAATTGTGTGGCAGAAAGGATGAATAGAACTCTTTTGGAAAGGGCTCACTGTATGATTTAAATGTTGGATTGACAAACGCCTTTTGGGAAGAAGCTATCTTTACAACTTGATATATTGTCAATAGTGATCTTTCTGCACCCTTAAACTTTAAGACTCCAAAGGAAATGTGGTCAGGTACTCCTGCTAATTATTTTGATTTAAAGATATTTGGTTGCTCTGCATACATGCATGTAAATGATGGAAATTATAGCCAAGGGATAAAAGGTGCATTTTCCTTAGGTATGCATCTTGGGTGAAAGGATGCCGACTATGCTATCCTGATCCCATGACACCAAAATTTATAATTAGTATAGATGTAATATTTGATGAATCTTCTATGTTACATTCCATAAAGGAGTTCTCTAATTCTTGTAATACAGATAAAGGGAAGAGTACAAAGAAGCAGGTGCATGTTGAGATTGGCATTCTTTCTGAGCCAGGCTCACCAACTTTAGAGCAAAATACAGCTGAAACTCCTGAAGTTGAGCCTCAAGTTGAATTTCTTGAAGTTTAGAATCCTGAAGTTGAACCAGAAGAAGAAGAGTATTTTATAGTCAAATATAGACAAAGAAGATAAAGTAAACAACCATTAAGGATTGGAGATTATTTTGCATTTGGTTTTTCAATTGCAGAAGAAACTGAAGAAATTGGAGAACCATCAAAATATTCAAAATCAGTTTCTAGTGGTGATTCAGCCAAGTTGTTGATTGCAATGAATGAAGAAATTGTATCTCTCCACAAGAATGGTACTTGGTCTCTTGTGATGCCGTCATCGGGAAAGAGAATTGTTGGTTGCAAATGGGTCTTCAAGAAAAAAGGCTATACTTAGGTACAAGGAACTGATTTTAATGATATTTTCTCACATGTTGTTAGACATAGCTCTATTAGTTTTCTTTCTTGCCTTAGTTGCCATGTATGATTCGGCAGTTTGATGTTAAGACAATTTTCTTATATGCCGAACTTGAGGAACAAATATACATGCACCAACTTGAATGATTTAAAATTAAAAGAAAAGAAGATCATGTTTTCTTGTTGAAGAAATCCTTGTACGGATTAAAGAAGTTTCCAAGATAATGGTACAAAATGTTTGATTTATTTATGTTGGGTCATGGTATTCGAGGAGCAAGCATGATAGTTGTGTAAACTTCCGAAAATTAAATGATGGTTCATTTCTGTACTTATTACTATGTTGATGACATGCTTATTGCTACGAAGGATTACAGAAATTCACAATTTGAAAAGTCGTCTTAAAAGTGAATTTGAAATGAAAAATTTAGTTGCAGCTAACAAAATTCTTGCCATGGAGATCAAAAGAGACCAAGGAGCCAACATGCTATTCCTACCCAGACGAAGTACTTGGAGAAAGTTTTGGAGAGGTTTGGCATGAAACATGTTAAATCAGTTAGTATTCCTCTTGCTGCTCATTTTAAGTTATCAGCTGCTAAATTACCGTCAGTTGAGAAAGAAGAGAAATATATGGCATATGTACCTTATTCCATTGCAATCGACAATATTATATATGCAATGGTGTGCACATGTCTTCCAAGCAGTAAGTGTAGTGAGCCGATATACGGCTTGCCCTAGTAAAGCACATTGGCAGACTATGAAATGGATTCTTAGATACTTGCAAGGTACATCATACACATGTTTGGAGTTTGGGAAAAATACTTACTCTTTGGTCAGTTTTGTAGACTTAGATTATGGAGGTGATCTTGATAAAAGTATATCACTAACAGGCTATGTATTTTGCATCAGTGGTTGAGCTATCAGTGACCGAGGCTATAAAGGTTGAAGGGTCTATTTGATGTACTCAGTTAACACCAAGGTGGTATTAATATTTTTTGTTAGTCAAAGTGTTATTATTAAGACCAAATACATCATGAGAGGACGAAGCATATTGACATCAAGTATCATTTTATCCGGAAAACCATTGTTGATGGAAAGGTCTCTATTCAGAAGATCAACACTAGAGAAAATCATACTAACGTGTTCACAAAGCCTTTTCGAGTTGGCAAGTGATTCCATTTGGGAAACACTTGTGTGGTCCCCTTTCTTTGGAGTGATTTGTAGGTTATTCTCTAGGGGCTATTTGGGATTAATTAAAGTATTTACTCTAATTTTGTACGTTCTTTTGTACTTTTGTTGCTATGGTGAATTTGCTCCTCTCCGCTTGAGGACGTAGGTCATTTTGACCGAACCACGTTAAATTTGTGTCTTCTTTATGTGTTTTAATTGTCCTTATCAACTTGCATTGTCTTTGTTATTGTCATTACAACATTATTTGGCTAAGTTTGGCACTATCCGATTTTTCGATCCTAACACCTACTTCATTGTTCTTGATGCTCTTCAACGCATGCAATAATAAAACCAAGTACATATAGGACCAAATTCTCCTTTTAGTTCCTACTTTAACATGGAAAGCACTGGTTAGCGTTTAGTGACCATAGAAGTTCTTTTTCGATGACCAGTCGATTTAGTTTATAGTAAACAATTTAATTATCTGAATAATTGCAGTGCAAAAATAGAGAGTAAAATATGTGTACTCTTGTTAATTAGATAAAATGATAGGCGTCAAAGGAAAAGCGGCAATTGAATGGAATGGAACTTTTTATGGAGTTTTGAATGGGAAGAAATAACATGGATCACCCATTTTTTGGGAAGTTTTAACTGTCTGGACTCCAAATAACAAGTCCTAAAATTTCTCTACTCCAGACTTCTTTTTTCCATTTCTTACAGAAATCATGGTTCTCAAATTTACACACTCAAGTCCATCTGAAAAATTCGCCAAGTTAAAGTGAACAAGAGAATAAAAAAGGAAAACCAAATAACAAAAAAAAGAAAGCTCTCGGTGTAACATCTCTGCCTTGGCTTGAATCCAGGGCAGAGATATTTCTAATCTCTGTCTCAATTCCTGGACTCAATCCAAAATGGCGTTTCAAGATTTTGATCAAATTTCAGAGCGAAGAAAGCTCGAAAGGCAGCAAAAGATGAAGAGAAGGATCATGATCGCTGTCGTATTACTTCTCCTCATCCTCGCCGCGGTTGCTGCTGCTGTTGTCTACCTTGTTGTGTTCAAAAACAAGAGCGAGGATGCCTCCGCCAACAAATCTAATAAGAATGCTTCGACGCCCCCTTCAACAGAACCAGCGACCCCTAAAAGTGATGCAACACCACCTCCTAAGGATGACGAAGCATCAACACCTCCTAAGGTTGCAGCACCACCCCTTGATGACAGTGCTGCCCCTCCACCAAAGGAGGAAGGTGCTGCAGCACCGCCAGCCGAGGATGCTGCAGCCCCTTCACCATCATCTGATAATGCTCCTGCACCGTCACCACAAGAGGGTGACAATGCAGCAGCACCAGCTCCTTCACCACAAGCTGAAGGAGCTATAGGAGCAATATGTGCAGCCACGGAATTCAATCAAACTTGCGGGGACATCCTATCAAAAGTTTTACAAGCCAATGCCTCCGGGGCTCAACCTGCGGATCTTCTCAAGGCAACCATGTCTGCAGCTATTGATGAGATTGCAAAAGGTATTGATGAACTAGGCAAAATCAACAAGGATTCTCCAGAGAAATCGACAGCCTATGACGATTGTATGTCCCTCCTTGCCGATGCCAAAAAGGACCTGAACAGTTCTATTTACATTCTTGATGGCGGCATTAATGATGCCGCCTCAGCAACAACTGAACTCAATAACAAGTTAAGTGCAGCTTTAACATACCAAGACATGTGTGTGGACGGATACCCTGAAGTAGACCAGTCCACGGCACAAACTGCATTGAAGAAAATAGGGGAACATACCATCAATTCTCTGGCTGTTGCGTCCGAATTGTCAACAACATCTCCAAAGACAAATAATAATGCTAAAAGACGTCTTCTAACAACACGATTAGGCGTTCCGACATGGATGAATCAAGGTGATCGTAGAATGTTGGAAGAAGAAGAAGGTAAAGATCCAAAGGGTATTGCAAACGTCACTGTTGCAAAAGATGGTAGTGGTGATTTTACTACCATAAGTGATGCTCTAAAGGCAGTTCCAAGCTTTGAAGGAAGGTACAATCCTTTTCCAAATAGTAATAGATGTGTCTATCAAGACTAGGTGATGTATCAAAATTGTGATTTTCATATATGATGTTGAGAATGCAGGTACTTTATTTATGTGAAAGAAGGAGTTTATGAAGAGAATGTAGTTGTGTCACAAACCAATCTTACATTTTTTGGAGACGGATCCCAAAAGAGTGTAATCACCGGGAGCAAAAACATTGTGGATGATCTGTCAACATACCAAAGTGCAACAGTTGGTAAGTATTTATCTTCCCAACAGAACCACATCTGCGGAACTGGGCAAGAGGGGGTTGGACCGCTTTTGTGGTCTGAGGCCCGCATATGCGGAATCGCTTCTGCGGTTCTTGACCTTGCTTCTGCAGCTTGGACCTAAAGTGAATGGACGGATTCTAACTTTCCATTTCCAATTAGAAAGTAAATCCAAAACGACCTATTGAGAGTTGCAGCCAACTCTTAACATAATCAAGTCATTTAAAAGTGATACCCTTAATTGAAATATGGTAGACAACCCGCTAAAATAAGTTACATTACACTATTGATATTAAAATTATTTGCATTTTTAGTGTATGTACATTAATTCCTTATTTTTGTAGGAGGCCAAATTGTTTTTTAACTAGGAACATGTTAAATAATTAAAAATTATGATAGTACTTTGTCTATGGTTTTTGAACATGTACATATTTAGACACCGGGGTCGTTTGGTGCAATGGTGAGATATTACAAGATATCCCATGCGGATTGATTATCCCACCTTCTATATGGGATAGCTAATCCCACCATTTTAGTATAAGTTATTTCAAAATTAGCTAATATCTCAAACCAAATATGAGATAAAGTTAATCTCAAACTTTATCGCGAAATTATTATTCTTCTCATGTACCAAACGATCAAGAAAATTAGAAACACTGACCTCCAAACAAAATCGTTCTATTTTGAAGGAGTATTATTAGTTTATACAACTTATAAGGTACAACAACAACTCAGTATAATCCCACTTAGTGGGCTCTGTGGAGGATAGTGTGTACGCAGAACTTATCTCTACTTTGTGGTAGAGAGGTTATTTCCAAATAGACCCTGACATACTTCCCTCCAAGAACTTATCGCCTTGCTCTTAGGTAAACTCGTACTCACAACCTTTTGGAGCTTTATAGCAGCTTATTATCTCTTCATACTTCCCCTCCAAATCTCTAATGAACAATAACTATAGTGCGCATTACTTTAACAACATGTCAAGTCACTTGTATTCTCTTTTCCTCTGTTTTATGCAGTTATTTCAGGGGATGGATTTATTGCATATAAGATAGGATTCCGAAACACAGCGGGTCCAGAAAAGTTACAAGCAGTGGCACTCCGTGTCCAAGCTGATCACACAATATTTGTAAATTGTCGCATGGAGGGTTACCAAAGCGTCATCCACGCTGCAACCCATCGACAATTCTATCGCGGATGTTACATTACAGGCACGGTTGACATTATCTCGGGCAACGCTGCTGCTGTATTCCAGAATTGCCAAATTTACCTAAGAAAACCATTGGATGACCAAAAGAACGTCATTACTGCTCAAGGAAGGTCGAACAAGCGTCAAAACACAGGGACCGTCTTGCAAACATGTGGCATTTTCGCGGACGATAAGCTTGATCCTGAAAAATCAAAGGTTAAGAGTTACTTAGGTCGCCCAATGAAGGAATATTCGAGGACGGTTGTAATGGAGACGGATATTACTGATGTGATCGACCCTGAAGGATGGGTAGCCTCGAACGGGGACTACGCGTTAAGCACCCTGTATTTTGCAGAGTACAGCAACAAAGGCGCTGGATCTGAAGTCGCCTCTAGAGTCAAGTGGCCTGGATATCAAGGGGCAATAGGCAAAGATGCTGCCCAGAATTTCACAGTTGAATCCTTGTTACAAGGACAAACTTGGTTGAAGGATTATGATGTTCAAGTCCGTTTTGGCCTTTCCAGCTGATGATCATGATCATGTCAAATTAATCTTCTTCCTCTTAATTTCATGTCAAATTATGATCTTCTTCATCTTAATTTAGTTTGTTCTTATCATGTTGTATGAGTTTTATAAGTAGCGAAATATATGCACCTCAGACGAAATTTTTTCTACAATATATAAGTACATAACAAAGAAGCTGTATATGAATATGATAAATAATTGTAATGAATAGTACTACTCGTTGTCTATTTCGTACAACTAAGTAAACCAAATGTAAAGATAAGTTCTTTTTTAGCAGCTCGCTTTATTTTATTTTATTTTTAAATCAGATGGGCACCCGGTATCTGTACCAAATAAAACTAATAATACACTTTATGTATCGACACAATTGCGTCGTGGCAATGGTGTGAAATCTGCAAGGAGAAAGAGGACCTATTTCGCCATGTTTTATACTGTGGTCTGTGGTATATAAACAAAAGCCTTATCTCGCCATAGGTGTTTTGCATGAGCCAAGACAGTCAAGAACAACGCTAAAGAGATTGGATAAGCTGAATACAAATTCAATGAATTTCTACAATCGAAGTAAGATTTAACCTTGAATTTCATGGATTAATTTAGACTCGAGATTGATAGATACCCCGATTAGATTGGGCTGGGGTTAATGTTCAGAATATAATACTACTGGTTGGGTAGATTATGGCATGACTTCTCCTATATGAACAAGAAGAGGCCCAGTAGATTACATCTAATAGGCAAATTGTGCTATTACATTGTCAATTGATTAATTGGAAACCAGTGTAATTGTCACAGACCCAAAATCAACCGTCATCAGGGCGCCAATAGTGGAACTAGGCCAGCCATTACTCAACATCTCAATACAGCAAAACCTTTGAAAATAAAGATGGAAGCAATTAATTATTAAAGAAAAACCTTTTTGAAAACAGAAAAAACCAAAATACGATACAATCCATCACAAACCTGGGTGTCACAGAGTGCATAAGTATCTATACCTGAATACAGTCTACTACAGTGTCTAGGGAATAAAACTGAAATACAAATAGAGATAGAGAAGGAGAGTCAAGGCCTTCAAATGCCATGTAGCTACCTCGATAGTCTCCGGGATCTGACCCCTCAATCAGCAGCTGCCGGGACCAGAAGTGTTTGGATCTGCACACAAGATGCAGGGAGTAACGTGAGTACAACTAAAAGATAGAGACGAACCCAGCCGACACAATTAACAATAGAAATAATAGTGCAAAAACGTAGGTGTATACGGGTAAGATCGGGCTCACCTGATCTTGCTATTTAATCGAGGCCAGGGGATCACGTCAGGGGTCGAGCTCGTAATGGATCAGTCCAGAGTACGAAGACGGGGTGTCAAATTCAAGAATCGAGATGCCCGTCAAGATCGAGACCAGCAGCGATCGAGACTAAGTATGAACGACTTCGAGTGAAGTACAATAACGAAAAGGGAAGATATTCGTAACCGGTTGGAGATCACGGCAAAAATTTTGGAACAAATCAAATCAAGGGTGGTTATTCGTACCAATCATGGAATTTACTTCCATAATAAAAGTGTACCATAACTAAGACTCTTCTACTGTATAAAGAGGGCCCTAATCATTTTGTAACCAATGTATATCACAAAGATAAAAGGAATATCTTATTCTCTCTTTAATTTACGTCCTCTTGTTCATCAATTTTGATGCATTTTAACTATTCTAGCTTTACTAGCTCGAGGGTATTCCAACTCGAGGGCTTTATTTAAATACTGGTTCGCTTTACATTATTGTTAATTTTCACTGCTTATCTTCATGTTTCTTAATTGATATTAAATGAAATCACATTTCCTTAAAACAATATTACAAGTGTAATTGTTATTTAATTTTTAAGGTAAATAGTTTGGCGTCCACCATAGGGCTAAAGGTAATAGTGATTGCTTAATATTTTAGCTTTCATAACACATTAACAATCCTAACCTAATCAATTGAAGAAAATAAAGGAAGAGAAGAATGAAAGACAAGAAAAAAAAAGAAAATTAAGAGCAAAATTAACAAAATTAATCAATTAAAAAGCAAGTAATGGTACCAGATATGAGAGTTAATGAAGAATAACAAGTCCCAATAGTAGATTGAAAGCAAAAGAGATAAATAGTGATTTTTTTTAGGGTTCTTAGAGTGAAAGATGCGAAAAGGGTAAAAGGAGGCCCTCAGGCCCTATTTATAGAAAAGGACATGAGGCCCAGTCTCACTAACCAGTACGGACCGCACAAAATGGACCACGATCCACACTGCACAACTTTGTTCAGGTGAAACTAAGCAACCCATTGCGGTCCGCACAAAATGGATCGCGGCTGCAGTGGTCCACTGCAGATCACACAAAATGTAATGCTGCCGCTGTGGCAAACTTCGAAGAGTTATCACATCACCCTTTACTAGTGCGGTCCGCACAAAATGGTAGTGCAGCTGCATTGTCAACTTCAGAGACCTGTGCATTTTTTCAATTATGCCATGCACTGCATCAACTCAATCCTGTAACATCTCACAACAGTTAGCCAAAAAATCAATTCTACACTACAATGAAAATCAAATAAAAACAAGAAGAAAAACACATGGGTTGCCTCCCAAGAAGCCCTGATTTAATGTCACGGCACGATATATGTTACCATCCAATCATTTGAAATGAACAACAACCACCACGTGGCTTCATCAAACTTCCCCAAATAATGCTTTACTCTATGCCCATTAACTCTAAAAACTTCCCCACTTTTGTTCTTCAAATTAAGAGCACCAAACGGGGTCACACACACTACTTCAAATGGTCCTCTCCACATTTTAGCTTCGTTCCTAGTTACCTTATATTTCTCCATGCATGCTCGCATCTCCTCCTCACCTATGCTCCCAACTAACTTCAGGTATGCCGCCTTCTTCGCTTCCACTTTACCTTGGACCACTTCATTCCACCGCCAGTCTCCTTTGTGCCCACCAGAGACACCGGTCGAGACCCCTAACACCTCTATCGAAGACTCCCTTATGCAGTCTGCTATCGCTGACCACATAGTGTTCGCATCCCCACTACCCCTCTAAGCTCCCATAGCCGACAACCGACACTCCAAATCTTATGCTTTATCCTTAGTCAAGGCTCCCCACCTGATTATTGGTTTTCCCAAAGCAGGCCTTTTCCTCCTTTTTAACTTGATACCAACGTCTAGCACCAAAAGTCTATGATGCGGCGTGAGTGTCTCACTCGGAATCACCTTGCGCTCCTTGCACAACCCGTTGTCACACCTCCTGAGAAGGTGATAGTCAACTTAGGTCTTCGCTACGCATTTTGAAAAGTAATCAAATGCTCTTTCCTCCTCGGAAATCTAGAGTTCGCAATCACCAACCCAAAAACCCTCAGCGAAGTCGAGATGTACCTCCTCTATTCATCTCCCCAAAACCAAGGCCTCCATGCACCTCACCATAACCACATACGGTCGCCCCAATATGACCATTGAAATCCCCTCATATGAATAACTTCTCTGTAGACGGGACTTGGCGCACAATCTCATCTAACCCCTCCTAGAAGTGTCGTTTAACCTCCTCATCTAGGCCCGCATGCGGCGCATAGGCACTAACAACGTTCAGGGTGTACTCTCCAACCACCAACTTAATAACCATCAATCTATTATTTACTCGTCTAACCTCAATTACAGACTCTCTAAGTTCCCTATCCACCAAGATACTCACTCCATTCTTACCTTTATATACTCCTGAGTACCAAATTTTATACCCGTCTACATCCTTCGCCCTCGACCCTACCCACCTTGTCTTTTGGACACATGCTATATTGGCCCCACTTTGGAGAATCTATCCGAAACACAGGTGACCATATTTGTCATTTTCTCTAAAATTTGTATAGAAGAAAAACCGCCCAAAACACAGCTTACAAAGCAAGCTTCACCTTTTAGTTTGGTGTACGCGGCCTCCCTAGTATATTTGGCGCTTCGGCACGCTTTTGAAATATTTCCATTCGTCAGCCAAATTCGCCCCCATTCTGCCTTCTTTTTGAACAGAACAAAGACTCATCTCTGTAACTCAGTAGCATCAAGAGAAAAGAAGCAATGGAGCAGCAGCAAAGGAATCAGAAGACGATGCAGCAAGACCAGAATGAGGAATTCGATGATGTTCAACATGGCCCTTTCCCTGTTGAGCAACTTCAGGTCTCAAACCCCTTCACCCCCATTTCTGATTTCCCCCTTTTCATTCTTGTATTTAGGGATTATATGTTGCTTCTCCCTTCGTTCTACGTCATTCTTATACTAAGCTAATGATATCTTCCTAAACCCATTTTCCCGTTTCTCTAAGCCAAGATCTTGAAGTGGCATGATGTTTTTGTTTTACCAATTGGGGTTAGTCATGCTTATGTTAAATTAATGATTGTTTATGGCTTCAGACTCGACATTGTAGCTGGGTTTTATCTTGAATCTTGAATTGGGGTTCTTTCTGGCTGACTTTCATGAAACAAGAATTTTTCTTCGAATCTTCAGGGTTGAATCTTACCCGACCCGGTTCTTTTCAACCCTAGGGACATAATTGTTTGGGCATTCCCAGTTTCTGAATTCTTGGAATCTTGTGTGAAAAGTGGGTTTGCTTTTTGATGTGTTCAAAAAAAATAGTTCTACCTACTACTCAATGCCTGAGTTTTGAAGCTAAATTGAGATATCCCATTATAGTAGGGTTAATTTCATGAATGGTCACTCAATTTCACTTTGCAACAAAGTCACTAAATTATCTTTTGTTTTTTGTACAGAAAAAATTGTTCGACTTCACCTAATTGTCATAGAAAGTTACAAACTATTGTAGTTACAAAAGATAGTTTAATGAATCTGGTGTGATAAAGTAAAAATTAAGTGAAATGGATTCTCGAAGTGGTACCACTGATCTGAAAATCTGGATAAATGCTTTCTTTTTATCCAATCACGATAATTCGTCCCTTGTGCCATACCCCATTAGTAGAAATGCTGTTCCAATCATTTTCCTATTATGTTATTAGAATCAGTTTCCATAAGAAGATTTTGTAGGTTACAATCTGAGTGTACAGAATTTAGGGTGCCATGAGAACTGCTTGTTTAGAGGCATCTTGATACAAAATGAAACATTCTGAGGCATGATATGGTATTACAAGCATTGGGAGTTGGTGGTCTCTTATTTTGTCTGCATCTGAATGATGTGATTGACTTTTCAGTTTTGCTCCTTACAAGATTTGATCAGTTTAGTTATTTTTGTGAAGAATTTTAAGTCTTGAGTGATTAATATTTATCATAATGGTAATTCAGATAGATACTTATCACAAATTGCTCATACTGCAGGTTTTAAAAAGATTTACATATAGTTGAATAATATTTCCTGTGGATTTTTACTGCTTCTGGTATTGCATAAAGCTGGACCAGGCATTTCCTTAGTATTTAAAAGTCATATCTTTGCCTTTCTTTTTCCAGTCTAGCTTGTAGTATAGTTGTTTCTGTTGAATGACTCCCTGTAAGTTCTTCCAACTTAAAAAGAAAATGGTCCAGTAATTACTGAGGCATTTAGCTGTTTTGTCCTCAAGGCATCAGGGATTGCAGCCCTAGACGTGAAAAAACTCAAGGATGCCGGTATATGCACGGTTGAATCTGTTTGTTATGCTCCAAGAAAGGAGCTTCTGAATATAAAAGGAATTAGTGAAGCTAAAGTTGACAAGATAATTGAAGCAGGCATGTTTCTCTTCTTTTAACTTCCATTTCTGCATTTGCTTATGAGCTATCAGTACTAAACCTTCTAATGCTGCATATGAACAGCTTCAAAATTAGTGCCTTTGGGGTTCACTAGTGCCAGCCAACTCCATGCACAGAGGCTTGAAATCATTCAGATAACTTCCGGATCGAAAGAGCTTGACAAGATATTAGAAGGTAGATATCTATTTCTTTTGTGAAATTCTAGACCTGGAATTTGTTCTGGCCTCACCCTCATGCTTTTTTTCTCGTTTGTCAGGAGGAATCGAAACTGGATCCATTACTGAAATTTATGGGGAGTTCCGATCTGGAAAAACTCAGCTGTGTCACACACTATGTGTCACTTGTCAAGTATGATGATAATGTTCTTTTATTAGAAAACCATAAATAAGGTGCTACAAATTGTAATTTGTAACAAACATTATTTATTTAAATATCATTCTTTATCTCTTTTTTTAGCTTCCATTAGATCAGGGAGGTGGTGAAGGGAAAGCAATGTACATTGATGCTGAAGGTACTTTCAGGCCGCAAAGACTTCTACAAATTGCAGACAGGTCTTCTATTTATCTCAACTTACAGTTCTTGTATTATAAAGTTCAAACTTTTCGTCATCATTTGTGTTAAATGCTGCAGGTTTGGATTGAATGGTGCTGATGTTCTGGAGAATGTAGCCTATGCTCGAGCTTATAATACTGATCATCAATCAAGGCTTCTGCTGGAAGCAGCTTCGATGATGGTGGAGACCAGGTTAAATTTTATCTAGAAATGCTTATATTTGGTTGCTGCTTTCTAGCTCTGCATAAAGAATGCATAATATGTGTTTGCCTTTTTGCTTTGAATTGTGGGATAGTAATTTGTTGTAGCTGATAGCTTCCTCTTGGTGTTGCCATAAGATGAAATTATCTCCAAGTTCTGTTGCCCTTCTCTCATTTTTTTCTCTATCTTCTGTGGTTGTGTTGCCATGGTCGAGAAAATTGACTAAATCATAGCTTAGAGAATATTCCAGCTCTTGATCAGTGTATCTTGGAGGGTTTCAGTTTGAAGCAGCTCTCCATTTGTTTGATTTTGATGTCCACCCTACATCTAATGTGTTCGGATTCATCTGTTCGGTCACTTAACAAAAACCCAGTGATTTATCTGTTTGAAGTGTTATTGAATTAACTTGATATGTAAAGTTAGCCCATTGATAAAAAAATTGCTTCTTTGACGATCATGCATACATAATACTATCTATGGTGTCAATCTGTGAAGTTGTCACTTTGTCAGTTATTGGAGTTCATATTCATTAGATATAAAAAAAGACCTCTTATGTTAGGAGCTTAACTCTTAAACCTTTTGTGATGAGGCAGGTTTGCTCTTATGATTGTGGACAGTGCTACTGCCCTTTATAGGACTGATTTCTCAGGGAGAGGAGAGTTGTCTGCCAGGCAGATGCATCTTGCAAAGTTTCTTAGAAGCCTTCAGAAGTTAGCAGATGAGGTAGTTTAGCATGTCTCCATTTTAGTGTTGGTTAATGTTTCAGAATCAGATGAGAGGTTCTTGACTTACATTTCTGTCAAACCTTTACTTTTATGCTTGTAGTTTGGTGTTGCTGTTGTTATTACTAATCAAGTCGTTGCTCAAGTGGATGGTTCTGCTGTTTTTGCTGGGCCTCAAATAAAACCTATTGGTGGCAACATCATGGCACATGCTTCTACAACAAGGTATGTGCATAGTGCAGCTACCAATTGCAGCTTTGCTTGGTAGCTGTAATTTAACTTACTCTTTTTTCTAACTCCTGACAGACTAGCTCTGAGGAAGGGTAGAGCGGAGGAGCGGATTTGTAAAGTAGTCAGTTCTCCTTGTCTAGCTGAAGCTGAAGCAAGATTTCAAATTTCTCCTGAAGGGGTCACTGATGTAAAGGACTAACTGTAAACTGCAAATTGTCCATGTACTATTTTTGTTTTCATCATTTTGCAGGTCAATTGACCATCATAAAAGTGTGTTGTACACATTTTGTAGAACAATATTCCTTCCTTCTACAAAATGTAAATGTAGTTTCCTTTTGAGTCCTTTTACCATCTCATTCCATATGTTCTCATATTTATCTCGCGGAAGGGGGGTAAAGAACCTAAAATAAAAGAAAGGGTACCTTCCGTCGTCCTTAGGGTTGTTCAAAATTGTACCGAACCGATTATATAGCTTGTTGGCTTATTGGTATCGAGTTATTGTTGGTGAATGGATTGAGATTTTATAATTAATGGCTTGATTGTTTGGTGGCGGATTACTAAATTTTCTTATTGGATAAACCGTTAACCTGTTAAGAATTCTTACATTTATACTTTTATACGGGATCAACAGAAGTTATAGGAGTATTATCAGAAAATAAATCTTTTGAAAATGTCTTCAAGTTTTGTAGGTGTAAGGGATTCCAATTATATATTGGTTTTCAGTTAGTTTGTTCGGTTTTTAGTGTTTCCTTTTTTTGATATGCAACATGATAGCTATGTAATCAAAAGAAATAATGATGAGTGCAGTATAAACTACAAAGTATTAACAGATTTTATCATGTAGCAACAGATGTGTTAACGTAAACTAAAAAGAGGATGGGACTTATAGTTGAGTCACTTTATCAGGTTTGGTCGTTTGGCATTCATATGACTAGGATTGTCCGAAAAAATCTATTTAATTTAGCTGATAAATCGCTCGATAATAGTTAATCTGACACCAATCCGCCCGACAAGTACCCCTAATAGTTATCCTATTGGATGGTTAGTGAATTGCTATATTTATAATCTAATAGTCAATAAGACAAACTATTAAATATAATTATCCGTCCGCTAAGCTCCCTAATAATCCTTTCCTCTTTTTGGGATGTGTCCATGAATGTCGGAAGAGAATCAAGAAAGGGTAAGGTTCTTTTTCCTTTTTCTTTAAAGTGATAAATTTGTGAGTTATTGCTTTCTTGTTTTTAGGGGTGGGCATATATCGGGTAAAATTGATAACCTGAACTATTAATTACTAATTGAGTTATCGGTATTGGGTTATTGGGTTAACGATTTGGTAACGAGTGAATCTTTTTTTTATTGGGCTATCGGTTCGGGCTTGGTTCTGCAATTCTATTATTGGGTAAACCGATAACCCAATAAGGATTTACTAATTTACTAGTTTACCCTTAGTGCATTGTAACATAATACTATGGTTTCATTTTCATTTCATATAGTACTAATTTTGCTCATCCCTACCAGACGCCACTCCAGTGACCAGTCCGCCAGCGTCACTAACACTTATGGGTTCAGTTGAACCGGTAACCGAAAGGCCAGGGGCGGACCTACGTTGATGGTTGAGGGGCACGGGACCCCGTAAACCTCGGCAAAAACCTTGTATATATATCTTTTATGTACCTCTACATATACTTGGGACCCCATAAATATTTTTTGTGTGCACCCAAACACAAAGAAATGAATTGGCGGAGTGGTTTTCCTGGGTGCTAAAGTTTCAAGATTTGGGTTGAGGTCGCGGGTTCGAAACCAATACGTAGCACTTTCTCCTTTATTTTTTAATTTTACTTTCTTTTGAATTTAACTAGTTTGTACTTAATAGCAAATTGCTTCACTTTTTACTTCAATTTTTTTAAAATTCAGATATAATTTAATTTTAATATATAATAGTCAACTTAATTTTATTTCTTTGTCAAATCCCTTCCTTAAACTTAAAAGCTTCAAATTGTAATTTATCGCGTTTGAGAAGTAAAAAAATGCAAATCGTTCTTCCACAATTTTCTTCAACAATCACTTTGACAAAGTAGTGGATATCCGTCAACTCTTATTCGGCAATGACAATTAAGTAAGAGTTTGAGGCTTTTCTTCAGTTCTTTAACTATTAACACACCCTTAATCTTGAATTGTTTACTAAGATTTTTGATAATTTTTTTAAGTTTGAACACCTTTTTTATCAAAGAATCTCATTGAGAAAAAGTTCGAAATTTTAAAATTTGAAACGGTCTTAAATCAAATATCTTCCCTTTCCGTAGCACATATTTCGTAAAGAAATCTCTCTTTGTTCGCTACTTTCTTTTTCTTTAGAACTTCTTTTTATTTGCACTTCGATGATAAGTCATCAACTCATCATAATCATTGAGTTTTCAAAGAGTTGGCCGCCAAATTTTATCGCTAATAATTAGCATACAATGGTGCACCCGTCATACTCAAATCCTGGGTCCGCCTCTGCTCACGAGTGCTCCGCCAGTCCGCCACCGGTGACACGGCTCGAGCAGTTAATCCCAACATATAGATCGTTTCTTGGACAGTTCAGGAGCCATATAAAAAGTGGGAGGCATCCAGAATATTATAAAGTGTTCGGTGGAGGATTTAGAGAATGTTGTCTTGGATTTCTTTGAGGGGTACGCTGTACACAGCACTTACGCAGGGACGGCTTAAGAAGATTGGTAACTTAAAGTTAATATTTAATCTGTCGCCTTTCAAAAGAAAAAAATTAATAATTCATATGTATTTTCAATTTAAGTGTATTTGTTTAGCTTTTCAAAATGTAAAGTATAGATTTTTTTTATTAAAGTAATAGTTTTTTTTATAAATAATAATTTAATATCTCCTAAGATATTATTGATATTAGATAATAGAACCATATTCAAGAAGTTGATAACTTGATATTGAAATTATTTTGATGTTCTAATATACTTATCGAAACACTTGAAACTTGAAGGGACAAAAAGAATGAGAATATAATTTTTTTCAATGATACTCTTCAACTATAACTTTTTTTATAGAAATTAAAACTATTTTCTTTCTACGGAGAACAATATAACTTTTAATTTTAAAAAGAGAATCATTCCCTAAACTTTTGTCGCGAAAATAAAATATTTTATTATTTAAATTATACGATTAACATAATTAGAAAAGTACCTATATTATTATTCCCCTTACACACTAAAACGTGTAATAATCTTTTAAAATCTATTTTTTGGTATTTTCAATAGTCCACGTCTTATTTTTTTATTTTTACCTTTTATAAAATATTTTACTTTTTTATTTTAAAATATGCAGTATATTTAGACCTTACATCTAAAGATTGATGTGAGATGTATATGATGTAACTTACCTTCATTAGATATATTGGGTTCTGAGTATTGTGGTTAAACAAATCCTGTTAAAATGTGTTTTTTCTTTTACTAGGTCTTACACGGTACGAATCTAGAATAGTCGGGATCTCAATACTAATACGCCCCCAAAATTTGGGGGCTAAGGCTTTAGTGGTTTGATCCTTGGGCCGCCCCTGCACTTGCGGAGAAGATCTCATTGAAAGAATACAAGTTTCACCATTTAGTACTTTAGGACACTCTTTTGAATTTTTTCATGGAGTCATTCAGGGGCTGAGGTTCTCACATTCTGGTGTTTCTCGAGTTTGTGCATTCATTTGTAGTATTCCAGCATGATGCGCTGTTGAAGACTTCGGGAATATCAGCTCTATCTATCAAGAATTGGTAGTTTGGTACTCATTTATGCCAAGGTGTTTGTTTCTTCTAATTACTTCACCAGAAAATTTTGTGCTAAGCATTTGACAATCAGCAGTTCAGCAGTCTTAATTTTAGTTGTCTCGTTATAGTTATATGTTATACTGTAATATTCAACGTTCAACAATCAGCAGTTCAGCACTCTTAATTTTAGTTTTAGCCTATAAACCGATAATGATCAAAACCGATTAACCAATAACCGATAACCAATATCTTATTGGTTTGGTTATCGAGTTATGATATTTGTAAACCGATAATCGATAGGCAAAATCGATAATATCCAAAACCGAATCGAACCGACTGATACCCACCCTTGTTTCTGAAATTATATTGGAGCATTCACATCGCATTCTTCGTTCTTTCTCCTTTTTGAAATTATATATTTGATGTTTGCTTGAAGTATATATATTTGTATGTATATCGCCTCATATCTCACTTTATTTCGTGGATTTAGGATGTGAAATGTGTTGATTTATGTTTTGATGTGTTTTTATGTGTAAGAATGATCCGATCGAGGGGCCGAACGTGCAAAATTTAGAGCCAAAATGCACAAAAACAGGAAAGTTGGACATTTCAGTGACATATGTGGCACCTAGCCCTACCTATGGTGCCAGAAACAGAATGTAAAATTTTATAGCACCGTGGAGGGCGCCAGTGACGGAAGTTTCTCCAATTTCGCCTGAAACACGGTTATTTCTCCCTAAACCTACCAAACAAGTTTAAAAGCAAGACTAAACTTATTTATGAGGGGGAGACGCCACTTTGGAGGAAAAATACACACGTCCGGAAGCAAGAACATCTCAGATTTCTTCATCTTTTCTAGTATTTTCAATTAGTCAAAACTTATGCAATTGTTTGCTAGTATCATGAGTGGCTAAAAACACATTGTTCTGGGGTTGTGATTTAGCCATGAATATTTTTGTTTAACATTGACTTAAACTTGATTATAATTCACTAATATATGGTTTTTTCTTCAATTCTGTGATTAATTGCTTAATTGTCTGGCCAACAGTTAGGTTCTATTTACTATCTATGCTATGCTTGGGAAAGCCGTGTTTAGATTAGAGGAGAATTGAAAAGAGCATTAACCCTTAAGGGGAGAGGATTTGTGGTTAGGATAGGAATATACCTAGTCACCGTGCTTAATTAAATATCGTAATCTTAAGGCGTTCTTAATAGTTTAATTTCATTGGAATATAGGCGTTAATCTATTTTGAATAGGCGAGTAGTACTCGGAAGAAGGCTATGAGAGCCTAGAATATTTGTCTCTATCCAATACATAACAATCATTTTATCTGATGACCCAAAAGGTCATCACTCGTTTCGAAAGTAAATTCTGTGTTCCGAGGCCTTAAAACCTCTTTTTGTCTCACTTCGATTTACATGCGCAGTCCGAACGTGTATCCGAAAAGCCATTATATAAAAATCTGAGAAAAATAATAAATTTTGGATAGGCCAGAGAGTGAAATTGGACTTAGGAGAATTGTTGGTGTGCTGCAGGTTTGTAGCAGGCCTTTGATGTTGCAGCGAGATCAGGCATCGCAATTGCGATGCATGAAGGGTTCGCAAATGGGAGGCATTTGTCACAAATGCGAAGAACCTAGGGCCAGCATTACCTCGCAAATGTGAGGTATACTTCGCAAATGCGAAGTCTTCAGTACATGCCAGAAATCGCAAATGCGACACCTTAATCGCAATTGCAATGTCACAAATGCGAATGAAGCAGGTTTATTAAGGGTTCGCAATTGCCAACCCTGGCCGCAATTGCGACATCAAAGACCTGCTAAATGAATTTCAGACGGGATTTCAACCATTTTTACAACTTTTTCAAAATCAAAACTCTTTTGGGCGATTTTCTAAAGAAAAGTTCTTCTCGAAATCGATTGTAAGTCATTTCTAACTCGTTTTCTCTAATCTATAACATCTTTTCACATGATTTCAACTCAAAATCAAGGATTTTCATGGGAAAAATTGGATGTTTGGGCCTTTGGGGTAGGACCTAGGATTTTTAAATTTTGGGGATTTGGACCTCGATTTGAGGTCTGATTTCAAAATAAATTATATATTTAAGTTTGTGCGTGGGTGGGTAATCGGGTTTTGGTTCGAACCTCGGGTTTTGACCATGTGGGCTTGGGGTCGATTTTTGACTTTTTGGGAAAATCGTTGGATAACTTATTTTGAAGCATTGGAATTGATTCATTTTTCATTTATTGATATAGTTAAGTACTTGTGGCTAGATACAAGCGAATTGGTGGTGGAAACAAGAGGTAAAGCGGTAGTTGAGGCTTGAATTATGTTCATCACATTGAGGTAAGTGTTTGGTCTAACCTTAGCTTGAGGGATTAGGAGTTGTGTCTTATTTGCTACGTGTTAATTGTTGAGTACGACGTATAGGCATATAGACGAGTATCTATGCGTTGGTGTCAAGCATACCGATGAGTCTTATACTATGATGATTGTGACTTCGTTTCATATTATTTATGCGTTATAAGATGAAATCTAATGTTGAACAAGGCTTGTGAAAGTATTATTGGTCATGCAACATTTTAGAGTAATGGCTCGAGTTGTGAATTGAGTTATGGAAGTATTATTGGTAATTGAACATTATAGAGCGTTGTGAGCACGTGATTTTTGCCTCACATCAATTACTCCCACAAAATCAAAACAAAATTATTTGTTTTATTGTGTGCAATTTTATGAATTTTCATCATATTTTTAGTTACTGTTTCCATTTATGTGTGCATGTTTATTAATAATAAATACAAAAATACGCTGTAATTGCATTTAGAATTTAATTTTTTATAATTTTTGAGATAAGTAGTAAATTACTTATTTCACAAAAATGAACACAAAATAATGTATTTCGCATATTTGTGTTTAATTGTGTGATTTTAGTACTTAAATATTTATGATAATTGTTGTTTGGAGTTTATTAGTATTTTTCAAGATAATTTTGTTTTATAATTTTGAGTTAAGATTTTTAGATTTTTATTCTTTGAAAAATATTAAGGAAGAAAAAGAAGAGAAAAGGAATTAGTTAAAATGTTTGGGCCACGTCCGTTTAATTTGAGAAAGCCTAAGTGCAACAAGCCTGAAACCCGTGTAAAACCAACTGACCCGATTCCCAAACTGATCCAGTCCACCCTATCATCACCAAACGATCCCATTTAATATTAAGTGATTCAATCATGACCGTCGAATCCCACCATCCGACGACCTTGATTAATCGAGCCATTTTAATATACCAACTCTAATTACCCTACCCCCCTAAACCAAATCATACCCCTTACCCCTTCATCCCAGAGACGACGTAACAGCACCGTAAAGCCACCGCACCGCCTACCGGAAATCGCCTCACGGCGGTTCCGGTAGGCCAATGACCACCACCGTTACACCATAACACCTCCATGACCTCCCTGTCCTGATCCCCCTATCAACTAATTTTGAATCCAGCCAGAATTCTTCGAATATCGATTTTTAGTTATGAACCCTAGCCGCCGCCACAAGAATCTAATGGCGGCACCACCTCCACTCAACCCCAAACTCACACCAAACATTCCCCTAGCCTCATTAGTCACCAAATCAACTTCAGTTTGATTTAAAGTAAGCCCAAACCATGGAACCCCAACCTGAGTCCCAAAGAACCCTAGAAAAGTTTTCGAGCCTGTCTGAGGAGTTTTAAGGATTCAACGGGTTTTAGTCGAAATGTTCTTGTTTGAGAACACTCGATTAAAACCCGTTTGGACTCAAAATATTTCAAGCCTGAGTTGGTCCAAGTTCGTTCTAGTTTCTGATTTTCCTCTCAAGGTATTTCTTCTTTCTTTCTTTTATTTTTATTTTATTTGCTTGTTAGTTCAGGTCTATTAGTATCTTTATCTTTTTTCGGATTTTTGTCAATTCTTCTGTTTCTTCTCTCAAAGACCTTTTATTTGGTCAATTGTTCCTTCTGTTTGTTTGTTTGAATGTGTCCGTTATAGAATACGTATTCGCTTCAATTAGTATTGTAGAATAATTAGTTTCGTACTTCCCCCTCGTTTGACCGAAAACTGTTGAATCACTGGTTCGTATGTCAATTATTTGTTATCGATTACATGTAACTGATTAAATAAATGTCGCCGATTAATTTCATAGGTTTGTTGGTTGGAATAATGGACAGTGATATTATTGACATTGTTAAATTTGGTCTGAATCATTGTTTGAATTAGAAATTTGAATTGGTTATATGAACCTGTTTTAGATTGGTTAACCAGCCTAGGCTTGATTGATTAAGGAGAGTGTTAGTTTAAAACGGACATATGAATTAACAGGCTGTGATTATGACTAAGTGGGAGACTATGTGCTGGCAGGGCACGTTTAAATTTAAAAATTTCAGGCTGCCCATACCAATTTTAGCTTAAATAAATGGAAAAATGGATTAATAATAGGTAGGGGCAATTAGTAGTGGTTCGGGGAATAACATGGGAGGGAGTGATAAAAGGCAAAGAGGGATACATGTGCTAAAGGCAGAATACAAGCTCGAAAAGTAAAAGTTGGTTTAAAAATGAATTGATTTTGTTCTTTAAATAGACACACATTGAGAATCTGAAAAGGTCAATCGTTGGAGAGTTAGAAAAACTGAAAGCGAGGTCTCTTTTGTTATCGAAACAAGCACTAGTCTTCTACGGTTTCATTGAAGCTTCGGGCTTCTTTTCTTTGAGTGTTTGAATAACAGAAAATTGTTGTTCTACTGCTTTTAGTTCTTTCTGTTTCTGCCTGTGATTGCATTTGGTATTCCTGGGGTGCAAATTGTTTTTTTTTTTTTCTGAGTTCGCTGTGAGTGATCTGATACTATTCCATTGGTTGTTATTGGTTGTTGCTGTTTGTTGCTGGCTATTGTATGCTACTGTTGTTCCGCTGATCTTCCTCTTCTTTGGCTTCCTATACCGGGTACATTTTCGAGTCACACTGTGATGTAGCCGTAAAATGTGAAAGAAGTGATGCTCGAGTAGTCAAAAACTTAGTGTATCTGTAATTTAGTAGATAAGCAATAAGTAATTGTATACTCTATTTTTGCAATTCAATGAAGTATGTGGAATGTGGATTTTGCATATGAATATTGTCACACCTCCTTTTTCCGCAGACCCGCGAGGGCGCGATGGAGTTTTTCCAATTAAAGGACAATCGAAACGGGATTCATTTATTTAATTCAGAGTCGCCACTTGGGAGATTTATGGTGTCCCAAGTCACCGGTTGAATCCCGTATCGAGGAAAAGAATTACTCTGTTTAAAAGTCCGCGAACCAGAAATCCGGATAAGGAATTCTGTTAACCCGGGAGAAGGTGTTAGGCATTCCCGAATTCCGTGGTTCTAGCACGGTCGCTCAACTATCATATTTGGCTTATTTATTTGATTTATACCATACTTTAATTTATGTGCAAAATTCAACTTTTAATTGCTTTTAATATTATTTAAAGAATTTCCACATCATAAAAATGAATTTCAAATCATATCACAATCAATATACCCGTGATTATCGACATATTTTGATTCTGTTGAGATTTGGATTTGGGTCACATAAATGTGCACCCGAGTTCAGAGAGATACAATTATTAAACACGCACTTAAAGCTACTACTGTGTTGTTAATTTTGCGAAGGCCATGGAAATTTTGACTAAATGGTACACCTCGATTCTTAAAGGGTTAAGATTAATTAAGTGAGGACCATGGCTTACCGGTTTTATTATAGAGAAACATCAAATGGATTAATTAGGGAAAGGTACGATATCTATGTTATTAAAGAAGAAAAGGGCTAACAGCACATCATCGCGAAAGTGCCCTGGCAGATGATTTATTTGCCTCAATAACTTATTTATCAAATTTGCTTAAACTAATGAACCACACTATCTTAAACCCATTTCACTTTTCTGATTTCTTAACATTGACCAATGGCCCACCTAGAGTAAATCTTAAAGAAATAACCTATTGATTAATAAAAAAAAACAAATCAAATCCAATGAACAACACCGTTTATCCATTTTTCATGCCAATTCTCAACCAACTTATTTTCCAATTGAAGAATGGAGTTACATAATCTTACAACTCAGTCATGAATATCAATAAATAATCAAATAAACCCAAAGAAGCATATTACACTGAAAACTACATAAGAAAAATATAAGGTAGGCTAGTCATGCAATTAACAAAATGCCCAGCTCTGAATCTTACACTATATGCAATGTTAAAACACTTCGTTCCAAAATCAAACGGGTTTCAATGAAACTTTTATCGAATATCATTATCACATAGTCGTGAATCATTACCCTGTTATCATGTTCCAATTTTCCTATTTCAATCAAACTTCAAATAATCCAAATCATACCTAGAATGAAATTTTCATGATTCCTGTTTACACACTAATTACTTTTTTAGAAAATCCACATCTAACTATTAACTTTAATATTACAATGAATTCTAATTGTCAGAAAAATTATTATAAATCAAGTATAAGCACTATCTAGATATTGTAACAAAATCAATCCAAAGTGTTCAATCCAATTAGCAGTCCAGTCCAACATATACAAATAAAGCAAATTGATTCAATAGGTCAACATACAAATCATATAGTATATAAAAACAAAATGAATTTGAACATGAACTTCAGATCTTCATATATTTCCAAACTTGAACTTGCCAACTACAATTTCTGGAATTTCGAAGATGTGTACCTGATATTAAGAAGTAAAATATGAGGACAAGTCAGCAATGAACAGCAACAGCAGCACTATCAGCAAGCAAAACAGCAGTAACATGAGCAATTCGACACCAATAACAGCTTGAAACTACTGCTAAAGCAGTAGCAAACAGTATAGGCAACAGACTAGGATCTCGGGGAGAAAAATCAATCCAATGAAAGTCCAAGATAAACCAACAGCAATACCAAACAGCTTTTTAACAACTTCAGCAAACTCAAACAGCCCAAAATGTATTCAATGACACCAAATTTGACTCGAAAACAATCCTTTCATAGAGAATAAATATTGGAATTCTCAATGTTTTTCCCTCTCTGTTATCTTTTTTTTTTCAGATTTGTATGCCTATCCCCCTAAATGTATATTTCCAGAGAATATGTCTCTCCCAAAATGTGTTTTCCAGTTCTGTCCCCTCTATTCCAGACCTCCTACTCTATTTATATCCAAACCTTTTTCCATTTTCCAGCTCCTAAAAGGATTTAACAGGATGTTCATCCATTAGTAATCCCCTTTTTTATTTAAACCTTTTACTTTTCAGTTGTATATTCCCTTCCCACATGTATCCCTTTTAGCTTTTTTCATTATTTCTCCACATGTTATCTACTTTCCAGCTTGTATATTCCTTCCCCATGTGGTAGAAACATCTCAAGTAGGTGAAATAAACCAAATCCTTAATAAAACTTCTGAAAGTTATGACATTAAACCAACATTTTCTCCAAAAGAATCAACAAAAGCAAATGGTATCACTTTCTGAACCTAGAAGTTTCATTATTGAAACCAAAAATCAATAATAATACTTCCACAAGGAACAACCAGAGGAACAAACAGATGAACCATTCGAATATGCATCGCAAATTCAAATTTTATTCAAACGATCCTAAAGTTCGAACAAATCATCCTTTGCATCTCGAGAAAAACTTAAACCAAGAGATGTTTCAACACCATAAACAACTAAAGGCATTCGAGGCATAGAAAACGAATGTTCAGATTATCTTTTGTTAACTGAACATGCTCGAGGCAAATCGGAACAATGAAATACAGGATTCCAAACAACAACTTCGCGAATTTATACGACGGCGTTCGTTAAATCGACCACAACATGTACAATCTATAACTAATCGATCAATCATGTTCAAACATATCTCGATCAATGTCGGACAAATGTGAAGCTATCTATTCGACGACGCTAATCGACGCGAATACGTATTCTATAACTAACATATTCAAACAAACAAATCAGAAATAACAATGACCAAATAAAAGGTCGGAATCGAGAAAGAGAAAGAAAAAACTAAAATTAAACACACACGGAACAAATGAACGAATAAACCAAATTATGAACACGACAATGAAAAACAGAAAAAGGAAAAATACCTCGACAGTGGCAAAAGGAAACAACTTGGACTACTTCGGATTTGAACTCGGACTTTTTTGAAGTCGAATGGACTTTAATTAAAATGTTTTCAAATGAAAACATAGCAATTAAAGTCTATTGACTCCAATTCCTTTTAATTTGGACAAAATCCCCAATTATCAAGGCTAGGGTTCTTGGGCTCGGATTTTGGGGTTTGCGTGGTTCGGGTTTGATTTGAACCAAACCAAGTTTGGTTCGATTACGAGGAGGGTTATGGGAATCACTGGTAGGGATTTGGGGTTGAAGGGAAATGCCGTAGGTCTCGTTCGAATCTGTAAATAAATATTCGAAGCGATTCATGATGATTCGAGTTCCATGGATGATAGATTCGTGTTCAGGAAGGCGCGGTGGTCAAAGGGTGTTAGTGTGGTTGGATTTGGGGTGGTTGCCGCCGGGTTTTGGTCTGTGGCTATGGTCGGCGGCTAGGGTTCCAGGTTTGAGAGGTGGAAGGAGATGGGTTGGGGGGTGAAATGAAATTGAAAAGAATGGTTTTGGGGTGTTTGGCATATTGAAAGTGATCGACTAATCTGGGCCGTTGGATGATAATAACCAACGGCTCAAATTTAAAAGGGGTAACGGGTTGGGTTATTTAGGTTGGACGGGTTATTTGTTTGGGCTGGTTTAAGGGGTGTGTTTGGGCGGAAATGTTTGGGCTTGGAGGAAGAATTAGCCCAAATTAGCCTTATTTCCTTTTGTTTTCAATTTCTCTTTTTTTTTAAAAAAAAAAATAATAAAAATTAAAAAATAAAAATACAATCCTAACTTAATTCTTGACAAAAATATTGATTAGTTCTGAGTAGTAGTTATCGCAAATAATAAAATATCCAATTAAAAGAAAAATCACACAATTAGACATTAAAGACTAAAAATGCTAAAAATACATATTCCTTGTAATTTTCTATTATTTTTCTTTTTTTTTTTTTTTTTTGTAAAATAAACTTGATTACTTTTAATGAATCCTAAATGCAAATGTGATATATTTATTATTATTTTTTTTATTAATTTTAAACAAATAAACACGCACAGATAAATACAAACAAATAAAAATAAAATACCACAAAATCCACAAAAATCACACATAACACAAAATTATTTTATTTTGAATTTTTGGGAGTATTTCTCATGTAGGGCAAAAATCACGTGCTCACAGCTGCCCCTCTTTGCGCGGAAACATGAAGAGTTTTCGTGAAAAGATAAGTGAGCGGATACGAACGATTTTTGCCTGTTTGAGTACTCCGTGTGAAGATTTTTTGAAAGATTTGACCGAACCTTTGCTTAAAATAGGTCTCCTACATATCCTTGGCCAAAAGGGAATCGAGTCAATGTAGTTCGGGAAGTTTTGGTAGCTGGGACTACCATGAAGCTGTGATTTTGCTGTTACTGCTGCTGCTGCTGTTGCTGCTGTTTCCACTGCTTAACTGATCTCCTTATTACATCGTGTTAAACAAAAATAAGAAGCTAGACTAAGTTACAGCATTGGGAAATCTTATCTCTTTATCTTGACTTTCCCATGTTCCTTGCTATTCTGTCGGACTTGATGTTCCTTCACATGCTTCTTCTCTTCTGACAATTGTTATTTCGGCCTATCTTGATTGCCGAACTCCGACCATTGGTCCCTTCCTTGTAATCTTCGAATTATTTTCCTTCGAAGTCCGAATCTATCTTTTCTGATCCTTGTTGCCTTCCTTCTGATTATGAACTTGGATTCATGCTGGGCATTTCCGTCATACTCCGTCACTTTCCAATTGTTCACTATCCTTATCAAATCTTAGAAATTGAGACGCCGTTCTGCTTTTCCGGCAGTCTTCCGACTTTATCGACAAACTCTCATCATAAATTGCCACTCCATTCTTTAGGCGGGCACCTGACTTCAACAACAAACTTCGAAATAAATTGCCACTCCATTCTTCAGGCGGGCACCTGACTTCAACAACAAACTTCGAAAATAAATCGCTACTCCATTCTTCAGGCGGGCTTCCCGACTTCAACTCATAAATTTCGAAACTAGATCGCCACTCCATTCTTCAGGCGGGCTCCCTGACTTTAACTACAACTTCGAAATAAATTGCCACTCCATTCTTCAGGCGGGCTCCCTGACTTCAACTGTAACTTCAAAACTAAATCGCCACTCCATTCTTCAGGCGGGCTTCCTGACTTCAACTCACAAACTTCGAAACTAGATCGCCACTCCATTCTTCAGGCGGGCTCCCTGACCTCAACTTACAATTTCAAAACTAAATCGCCGCTCCATTCTTCAGGCGGGCTTCCTGACTTCAACTCATAAACTTCGAAACTAGATCGCCACTCCATTCTTCAGGCGGGCTCCCTGACTTCAACTACAACTTCGAAATTAAATCGCCACTCCATTCTTCAGGCGGGCTCCCTGACTTCAACTACAACTCAAAACTAAATCGCCACTCCATTCTTCAGGCGGGCTCCCTGACTTCAACTAACTTCAAAATAAATCGCCACTCCATTCTTCAGGCGGGCTCCCTGACTTCAACTACAACTTCAAAATAAATTGCCATCTCATTCTTCAGGCGGGCTCCCTGACTTCAATTACAACTTCAAAAATAAATCGCCACTCCATTCTTCAGGCGGGCTCCCTGACTTCAATTACAACTTCAAAATAAATCGCCACTCTATTCTTCAGGCGGGCTCCCTGACTTCAATTACAACTTCAAAAATAAATCGCCACTCCATTCTTCAGGCGGGCTCCCTGACTTCAATTACAACTTCAAAATAAATCGCCACTCTATTCTTCAGGCGGGCTCCCTGACTTCAATTATAACTTTGAAACTAAATCGCCACTCTATTCTTCAGGCGGGCTCCCTGACTTCAACTACATCGTCTAATTTCATCCCATCCTGATCGCCTTCCTTTGTTTTCTGTACCATTTTCTTCTTCCTGCATCGCCTATTGGGCCACCTTCTCTTCTGAATTATCTTATCTTGGAATTGCTTTCCCCCTGGTTCGTATTACTTTTTCTTTTGGCCGCTGGGGATATCTTTGGAACTGTTTACTCACCTGCTGGGGATGATGCTGCTGAGGAAGTATTCTTTGTTTCCTTCAACCCTCATTCTCTCTCGGACTCGCCGGGGTTGAAATGTTATGGACCGGGGATTATTCTGGCGGGGGACCCCTTTTCCTCTTCTTTCTTCCCATACCTCCTCTGGGACTCACGCTTTTGCTTCCTTGAACAAATTACGGGATATAATACTGCTGGGGAAATCTCGAAGCTATTGTTTCATTTTTCCAACAACTGCTGGGGATGATACCAGGCTCAAAGATCACCCTATCGTGTTGTCCGGGCCTCTTTCAAAACTATTCTGCTCGAAAATGGTATTTCCCAAAATCTTGTGTTGCTTTCTATCCTTATCCACTGGGTATTTGCTTTCAAGAAAATTTTCGCAACAGGAGAAAATTTTCTACTCCAGTTTGATAAACTTCTAGGTGGCATGCTTTTCCGCTGACAAACCCTCTTTTCCTGCTTTAAATCAAAGAAAAATTGTTAGTTTCAAAACGCAGTGAGTGGTCGTGCCACTCTTTCAGCTGCTTGGCCTCCCTCGAACTTTTGGGGACGACGTTGTCACTTGCTGGGGATACTGCTCTTTCCGCAGATGGTCCCTCGTTTCTCCTTTTATTCCAACCTTCGGTTTGGTCCGACCCTTTTAGTCGATGATCTGTTGTGAGAAATCGTCTTCTGGATGTGTAATATGTGTCCATCGTATTCCATAATTCCCGTGAACCTTTCAATCAACTTGTTATTCCAACCTTAATATCGGAACGACTTTTGCCTTATTGCCTCGTTCCACGCCTATTCATCTTCATTGTACCGCTTTAGGAGACTTGGTAGTAAGCTTTGAGAGGTCAACTTTCGAAAACAAAAGAAGAGAAAAATGATAGATAAAGAAATGCTGACTGCGAAGTGGTAAAAGAAAGGGAAAACTTTTCTGAACTCAAAATTAGGAAAAACTTATCTGACTGTGTAACTGATCCAGTGGTTATGCCACGCCTTTGAGATTAATCTACCCAGTCTATTTATGTCAATCACTTTCTGATGGCCGCGTTTTGCCAGAAGCAAACGAATGTCCCAACCTTTGTCTCATGCAGACACCTTGTAACTATCTTTCCTTGTCACCTCATAGTGCCCTTCAAAGGGTTTTCACTAATGAGATTCTCTCGTTTCTCTCGATCTCCCGTCGCCTTAGGGTGCCTATAAAGGTTTTCACCGTAAGACTCTCTCATTTTATTTCTCTTTGCTTTCTTCGCCTTAAGGTGCCCGTGAGGGTTTTCACCGTTAAGGCTCTCTCATTTCGCTTTCTTTCCATGCGGTGGGCTGAGGTATTATCCATGGAATTTCCTCAAAAGGGGCTATCCTTTTTCAGCTTGTGAGCCCTAGATTCAGTCGAGGATTGAAGTGTTATTCGTAGTTTCATTCGCATGACTTGGCATTTCCCAAATACTGATCGAGAAGTCTTTTTTGGTCCTTAATGTGGTTTCTGTGTGTGGGGCTAAAGAAAGGGGTTTAATCTCAACGGTTAGCTCATTACAACTTTCGGAATCCACACTATCTTTTCAAACGAAACAATGACTTCTGCCCCAGTTTTGTTGCTTGGGGAATCTTTGATTTTTATTTTATTATGACCGAGCCGTGTGGCGCCTACGTATCCTTCTTGAGGAATCGGGTCGAACGTAGTTCACTTTTTCTTGTGTTTTTTTTCTTTGTTTCTTTTTCTTTTTCTATTTTGTTACACATCTTCCTTGATGATTCCGAAAGAGGGTATATGAAAGAATAATTAAGGCTCAAAGGGGAAAACAAAGGTTAAAGTGTTTGGGTAGTAGAAAAATTGCCTCTGTCATTTCATTCTCCGAAAAATGCCAAATACACACAAACGAAACCAAACGTCGACAAATGCATTAAAGAATTACACATAATATCTCTTGACTGCATCAGAATTGATAGCCATATCGGTGCATCTTCCTTCAACATCAGTTAGACATAGAGCACCGTTGGATAATACTCTAGTCACCACAAATGGTCCCTGCCAATTTGGAGCGAACTTGCCTTTCGCTTCGGCCTGATGTGGTAGAACTCTCTTCAGCACATGCTGTCCCACTTCAAATTTCCCGGGACGTACCTTCTTGTTATATGCTCTCGCCATTCTCTTTTGATACAATTGGCCGTGACATACTGCTGTCAATCTCTTTTCATCGATCAAGCTCAATTGCTCTAATCGGGTTTTGACCCACTCGTCGTCATCAATCTCAGCTTCAGCGACAATTCGGAGGGATGGGATTTCAACTTCTGCTGGTATTACTGCTTCAGTCCCATACACCAACAAGTAAGGAGTTGCACCTACCGAAGTCCGGACGGTAGTGCGATAACCTAACAATGCGAATGGTAACTTTTCATGCCATTGCCTGGACCCTTCTACCATCTTCCTCAATATCTTCTTTATATTCTTGTTTGCTGCCTCAACCGCACCATTTGCTTTTGGGCGATACGGTGTGGAATTTCGATGTGTAATCTTGAACTGTTGACATACCTCTTTCATCAATCCACTGTTAAGATTTGCACCGTTATCTGTGATGATTATCTTTGGAATTCCAAACCTGCAGATGATGTGGGAATGTACGAAATCCACCACCGCCTTCTTGGTCACCGATTTGAATGTTTTGGCCTCCACCCACTTGGTAAAATAATCGATCGTTACCAGAATGAACCTATGACCATTGGAAGCCGCAGGCTCAATAGGTCCAATAACATCCATACCCCATGCAACAAACGGCCATGGTGCCGACATTGTATGCAATTCAGTTGGTGGAGAATGAATCAAATCTCCGTGTATCTGACACTGATGGCATCTTCGCACGAAACTTATACAATCACGCTCCATCGTGAGCCAGTAATATCCTGCTCGAAGAATCTTCTTTGCCAATACGTATCCGCTCATGTGTGGTCCACAAACTCCGGAGTGTATATCCGTCATCACTGTTGTGGCTTGACTTGCATCTATACATCGCAACAATCCCAAATCTGGGGTTATTTTGTACAGCACCCCTTCACTAAGGAAAAATCCGTTTGCCAATCGTCGAATAGCTCTCTTTTGATCTCCAGTTGCTTGCTCTGGGTATATTCCTAACCTGAGGTATTCCTTGACATCATGAAACCATGGCTCACCATCCATTTCTTCCTCTATCATATTGCAATAAGCATGTTGATTCCGGATCTGAATATGTAACGGATCGACACGAACCTTGTCCGGGTGATGTAGCATTGACGCTAAAGTAGCTAGAGCGTCTGCAACCTCATTATGCATCCTTGGGATGTGCCTGAATTCTACTAATCGAAAGCATTTGGTCAGATCATGCAAACACTGACGATACGGGATAAGCTTTAAATCTCTGGTTTCCCATTCTCCCTGAATCTGATGTACCAGAAGGTCCGAGTCCCCCAAGACCAAGACGTCCTGCACATCCATGTCCACCGCTAATCGTAACCCCAAGATACATGCCTCGTATTCAGCCATAGTATTAGTACAATGAAAACGCAGTTGAGCAGTAACAGGATAGTGATGTCCTGTTTCAGAGATAAGCACAGCCCCTACTCCGACTCCTTTTGCGTTCGCCGCTCCGTCGAAGAAAAGCTTCCACCCCGGATCCTCGGTTAACTCCAACCCATCAATTTGCAGTACTTCTTCATCTGGAAAATATGTCTTCAAAGGTTCGTACCCGTCATCAACAGGATTCTCAGCTAAGTGATCGGCTAGGGCTTGAGCTTTCATAGCCGTACTTGTCACATAGATGATGTCGAACTCTGTAAGTAATTTTTGCCATTTTGCTAACCTCCCTGTAGGCATAGGTTTCTGGAAAATATACTTCAACGGATCCAAACGCGAAATGAGGTAAGTGGTGTAAGAAGATAAGTAATGTTTCAACTTTTGGGCTACCCAAGTCAAAGCACAGCAGGTCTTTTCCAAATGAGTGTACTTAATCTCGTGGACCGTGAATTTCTTACTGAGATAGTAAATGGCCCGTTCCTTTCTGCCAGTAAGATCGTGCTGCCCCAGTACGCAGCCGAACGAATTCTCCAAAACCGTTAGATAAAGAATCAGGGGTCTACCCGGTTCAGGCGGAACTAGTACGGGTGGGTTTGACGGATACCCTTTGATTTGGTCAAACGCTTCCTGACATTCTGTCGTCCATTCTATCGTAGCGTCTTTCTTCAACAGACGGAATATGGGTTCACAGGTTGCTGTAAGCTGAGCAATAAACCTACTGATGTAATTTAACCTTCCCAACAAACTCATTACCTCCGTTTTATTCTTTGGCGGGGGTAACTCCTGGATGGACTTGATTTTGGATGGGTCCAACTCAATGCTCCGTCGGTTGACGATGAATCCTAGCAACTTTCCTGACGGAACTCCAAATGCACATTTGGCCGGATTAAGCTTGATATCGTACCTTCGAAGTCTTTGAAAGAACTTCCTGAGGTCAGCAACATGGTCTTCTTGACGTCTGGATTTTACGATCACATCATCCACGTACACTTCAATTTCCTTGTGTATCATGTCATGGAATACCGTAGTCATTGCCCTCATGTAGGTTGCCCCTGCATTCTTCAAACCAAACGGCATCACCCGGTAACAATAGGTCCCCCACGGTGTGATAAAAGCCGTCTTTTCTGCGTCCTCTTCATCCATCAGGATCTGATGATATCCCGCATAACAGTCCACAAAGGATCCGATTTCGCGTCCGGCGTAATTATCAATCAGGATATGGATATTGGGAAGCGGGAAATTATCCTTAGGACTCGCCTTGTTGAGGTTGCGATAGTCCACACATACTATGATCTTTCCGTCTTTCTTTGGCACCGGTACTACATTAGCCAACCATTCAGGGTATCGAGTGACACGGATGACTTTCGCCTGCAACTGCTTGGTTACTTCCTCTTTGATCTTCACACTCATCTCCGTCTTGAATTTCTGCAGTTTCTGCTTGACGGGAGGATATGCCGGATCAGTGGGTAATTTATGAACCACTAGATCAGTGCTGAGTCCTGGCATGTCGTCGTACGACCATGCGAAAATGTCTTTAAACTCCATGAGTGTTTTGATCAACTCTTCTCTCAGATTGGGTTCACTATGGACACTTATTCGGGTTTCTTTGACGTCATCCGCATTCCCCAGATTAACGGCCTCAGTATCATTTAAGTTCGGTTTGGGTTTTTCCTCGAAGTGACTTAATTCTTCACCGATTTCTTCTACAGCTTCATCATCGCCGTACTCCGACTCACTCTCGTCACTTCTTATTTCATGCGTTATTATTTCCAAACCCGATTGACTTTCTAGACTGGGTTGATTAATCTTTAAGCACGCCATATCATTAAGATCAGTTGCAAGAAGGCTGTTCAGAAAAGTAAAAAGAAGGAAAAATAAACAAAATTAGACACGAAGGGAATCAAATTTCATTAAATGGGAACTGTACAAGGGAAAACAAACCGCAAACTTAAATCAAGAAATGAACTAAAAAACAACTGGATTTTACTCCGGGGACAAACCCCCAACACAACATTTCGAAAGAAAAACAATCCAAGACAAACTACCAAGACTCCTTCCGGACAGGGAGAGGAGTAGCCTTCCAGTTATTCAGTTTTGCCTTTGGTCCCACAAACTGTATCTCGGCATGACTGGATCCTTCACCATCCTCGAGCATACATACATCTGTGAATAGGTCCTCGAACTTCCCGAAGAACTCTTCGTCTGGCCTGATCGTAGGACCGGGAATCTTTGTCGTTGGATGTCGTCTTGCTCCGGACCTGACAAAAGATTGGGAAAGGCGTGGAACAGGCTTCGGGAGCACCCATGTCTTCTGCTTACTCCTTTTTGCTCGCCGGATGTCCTCTGATGTTGGCTGGAATCCCAAGCCGAAGGTTCCCAAGTTCTCGACCACTGATACCGGTTGTATGATTCCTTGCAGAGATGCACCCAGACCTTTGCCGGGTATGAAACCATGTCGCAACATTTCACGAGCCACCATGACATCTGCAGTAATTGTCCTGTCGTCGGGAATGCATTCCCCTTCTGGAACTCGGTCGGCGGACACCACATCGCAGACCTGGTATACCCACGGCCCAACATCTTCTTCTGTTTCAACAAAGGGGATGATGGTGCCTGATTGTAGACCGTTTTCTCCATGGACGACGATCTCCTATTGGTCCCACTCAAACTTGACGAGTTGGTGTAAGCTGGATGGAACTGCTCTTGCGGCATGGATCCATGGTCGCCCTATCAGGGAGGTTATATGACACCACCATGTCCAGCACCTGGAATTCCATGGTGAACTCCACTGGCCCAATCGTCACGATCAACACTATGTCCCCAACCGATGCCTTGCCTCCCCATCGAACCCTCGAACACATATGCTGTTCTTGCGTATCCTGCCGATGTCTACTTTCAATTTGTCCAGTGTATAGAGAGGACAAATGTTAGCGCTGGACCCATTATCGACAAGGACTTTGGTAACCACCGACTCCTCACACTTTACCGTAAGGTATAAAGCCTTGTTGTGCTCGGTGCCTTCCTCGGGCAATTCATCATCGGTGAAGGTGATCCGATTTGCTTCGAAGATCCTATTGGTGATCTTCTCCAGATGACTCACTGAGATTTTATCCGGTACATGTGCCTCATTCAGGACTTTCATCAAAGCTTGCCGGTGTTCCTCAGAATGTATCAGCAAGGATAGCAATGATATTTGTGCCGGAGTCTTCTTCAACTGCTCTAAGACAGAGTAGTCATGCAACTTCATCTTTTTGAGGAATTCTTCTGCCTCTTCATCAGTTACCGGCTTTTTCAATGCTGCCGGAGTGGTCTTCCTCAATTCCGCAGGGGCAAAACATCTCCCCGAGCGGGTCAACCCTTGTGCTTCGCAGACTTCCTCTTTCACTTCCTTTCCTTTGTAGGTCGTTGTGATCCGAGCATAATTCCATGGAACAGCTCGGCTATCAGTTATTGGCAACTGTATTGCCGGTTGGATGATGAAAGGATCCATTCGAACGCCTGCTACTGTCAAGATGGGCTTGATTGCTGCCCCTGGTACAATTATCTTTGCTTCCCCGGCCTCACCGGTACTTCGTTCACACTTTTTTCCGCTTCTGACCCTCCTGGTACGTCCTTCTTGCAAATGGACGGCTCATCAAAGCTCGGCCCCTTTCTCATTCCTACCCCGCTAGACTTGATCATCATTACAGTCTGAGAGGCTTTCTCCTTTCCTTCTTCTACCTGTACCAACTCGATCATGTTGGTCTCATGATGAGTTGGAAGTGGGTTTTGGTTGATGTTGGGCTCTGTTGGAGTCTGGACCTCAATCCTGCGAGTGTCGATGAGCTCCTGGATGGCCGTTTTCAACCTCCAACACTTTTCCGTATCGTGTCCCGGACATCCTGAGCAGTAGGCACAATTCACTGAATGGTCCAGGTTCTTTGGAAGAGGATTTGGTAGCTTAGCTTCAACCGGATTTAGCAACCCTACTTGCTTCAACCGGTGGAACAGACTGGTGTAAGATTCTCCCAAGGGAGTGAAAGCCTTTGGCCTGGGCGCCCTGTCGCCCTTGAATGCCTGGTTCGGACGAAAACTCGCGCCCGAGGGGTTTCTGTAAGCTCTTGGGGGTGGATAATTGCTTTGCGGGCTTGGTGCACGCCACGGTGCATGGACGGGAGGTGCAGAATAGGATTGTGCGTGATGGACAGAAAAATGGGGAACAGGTGCTGGATAGTAATGTTGCGGGTGGTTATATGGGTTGTGGAAGTGATTTTGGTGGTGAGGCTGGGGCGGGCTATATTGGGGTGCGGGGCCTCTGTTTCTGAACCACGTCCCGGACTCAATTGCCGCGACTTCCTCTTTCCTCTTTTTCCCGAGTACTCCTCCAGTACCACTTTGGATAGCCTGAGTGGTGGCTTTCAATGCTGAGTAGCTCATGATCTTGTTGGTTTTCAAACCTTCCTCGATCATAGCCCCCATTTTTATCACCTCAGTGAATGACTTTCCTACGGACGTCACCAGATGTCCGAAATAGGTTGGCTCTCGTTCTCTCTCATAGGCGGATCCACCCTAGCCGCCTGTTCCCTCCAGCGGAACCCAAATTCTCTGAAACTCTCGGCGGGTTTCTTTTCTAACTTTAGCAATGACAAACGGTCTGGGACTATTTCAAGGTTGTACTGGAACTGGCCAATGAATGCTTGAGCCAAATCATCCCACGTAAACCATCTGCTGGGATCCTGCCTAGTGTACCATTCTAGTGCAGATCCCCCCAGACTCTGACCGAAGTAAGCTATCGGAATCTCATCCCGTCCTCCGGCTCCTCGCATTTTACTACAAAACCCTCGGAGGTGGGCTACTGGGTCACCATGCCCTTCGTATAAGTCAAACTTGGGCGTTTTGAATCCGGTTGGCAACTGGACATCTGGGAATGGACACAGGTCTTTGTACGCGACACTGACCTGGTTGCCCAAACCATGCATATTCCTGAAGGACTGCTCCAGGCTTTTAACTTTTCGAACAACTTCCTCATGCTCCAAACTCGGGAGGTGCTTTTCCGGTTCTGCCGGGTTATCCCAGTGAGGGGTGTGTGAATGCGGTTCAGGAGCCTTAAAGGTAGGCTCAGGAGAATAACAATGATTGTCGTGGATTTGAAAAAGCGGCTCACTGGACGATTTTTGTAAAGGAGCAGGTGGAGGTGCCACAAAAACAGGGGTAACCGGGGGAGGAGGATTTTGCCTGGCTGGTGAAACCGGGGGGATACATGGGTTTTCCCCTTGATAATAAGGATAGATTGGTGCACTGGTCGAGGGATCCATGGGCGGACGCTCTGGTGCTGGTGTAAGAGTAGGAAGGTTCGGTGATGATTGTCCCCTAGCCCAGGCTAGGTGCATCTCTGTCATTTGCTGTCTTAACCGGTCCATCTCCTCTTTCATGATTGTATCTCGGTTTTCTCCCCATCGATACTTTTGTCTGAACTAGACATGCTTGCTGGAATTGGACCTTTTGATCTGGTATGGTAAGGGTGATCGGCCAGTATACTCTGTCAAGTCACTGCTAAACTTTCTGAAAATTGCAACAAACTTGTTAGCTCACTGAATTTAACAGGCATGTTATCGCACGTTGGATGTAATGCACCTAATCAATTAACCATTTCTACATGTATTCCTCGCATGCGTCATTCCAGTTTTTCTTTTTCTTCTTCTCTTATCCTTGAAAACTTTATTGTTATTAATCTCCCCATTTTTTTTTTTTTTTTTTTTTTTTTTTTTTTTTTTTTTTTTTTTTTATTTTTTTTATTATTAAGAAAAACGAATCTTGTTAATACGGCCTTTCAGCACTTGAAGAAGATTTGAAGGCTGTATAACAGGATATCAGTGTGATGTCTATATTCCGTTTTGCGAAATTAGTCCTCCGGCGCCCCTTTTGAGGCGTTTGGCTATTTTTGCAAAATTTCCTAACTCTCGACTAAGAACAAAAATCCTAATTCTAATATTTTTTAATTATTGTTTTCCTAAAAAAAATCAGTATTAGTTGAGCCCGATATGGGTTGCCTACGTATCTCATGTTTGGTGAGAATCAAACTTGCGTAGTTCGAAAATAAAAGAACTAAATCATTTTAAGAAAAGGAAACACTATTTTAAACAGCATTTATAAAACAAATTATTTTTAAAGGAACTAAGAAAATTTATTTGGAAATTTTTTTTTCTTGCATTTTTTTTCAAAGAAACTAAACTATTAAAATTAAGAAAATTTATTTGGAAATTTTTCTTGCATTTTTTTCAAAATTATTCTCAAAGAAACTAAACTATTAAAATTAGGAAAATTTATTTGGAAATTTTTTTTCAAATTTTTTTCAAATTTTATTTTAAAGAACTAATTATTTTCGTAAAATTAAGAAAATTTATTTGGAATTTTTTGCTTTTTTTTTTTTTTTTCAGGATTTATTTTCAACGAACTAACTATTTTCCATAAAACTATTTTGACTATATACCCTGACGTTTTCTACTTCTTCCTCCTTTTTAACAAACCGGTCGGCATGTAAGATCGAAATAAATGCACACAGAAAGATGCAACAAGTTGGTCTTTTTGTTTCAGGTACAACTGTCCTAGACAGGCCCAACCCCTGTGTTGAGCCTCCTAAGTCAAATATGCACATGATGCAAATAAACGTTCCTATCGGGATCCGGCATAAGGTTTTGTTATTCTAAGTCATCATCCTGTTGGAAAAGTGTCTAGACCGGCTTTAACTCGAGCGGACAACTCGAGCCGAAGAGTGTCAGTGCACCGGTAGCATGGCTTTCCGGCTTAATTGACAAAACTCTCCACCTAAACATGTGTGACTACAAAATCCTTCACCGGGTGCCAAGCACCACAGCTATCTTGAGAAAAACGGGCTATGTCCAGCAAATGCCCGGTATTGTATTTCAGAAGACTCAAAAAGAGAAAAATGGGTATCGGCACAATTTATATACAGTTCACGAAATATCAAAGCGGTAAAGCAACATTTAGCATATAAAATATAAACATGTAATAAAATCAGATAATAAATAAGCCAAATACAACAATTATTCAAAGCTCGAATTCTTAAAACCATGAACCAGTGGTTCTGGGTTTGTGTCCCCAGCAGAGTCGCCAGAGCTGTCACACCTCCTTTTGGCGCACCCGCGCGGGCGCAATGGGAGTTTTTCCAATTAAAGGACAATCGAAATGGGATTTATTTAATTAATTCAGAGTCGCCACTTGGGAGATTTATGGTGTCCCAAGTCACCGGTTGAATCCCGTATCGAGGAAAAGAATGACTCTGTTTAAAAGTCCGCGAACCAGAAATCCGGATAAGGAATTCTGTTAACCCGGGAGAAGGTGTTAGGCATTCCCGAATTCCGTGGTTCTAGCACGGTCGCTCAACTATCATATTTGGCTTATTTATTTGATTTATACCATACTTTAATTTATGTGCAAAATTCAACTTTTAATTGCTTTTAATAGTATTTAAAGAATTTCCACATCATAAAAATGAATTTCAAATCATATCACAATCAATATACCCGTGATTATCGACATATTTTGATTCTGTTGAGATTTGGATTTGGGTCACATAAATGTGCACCCGAGTTCAGAGAGATACAATTATTAAACACGCACTTAAAGCTACTACTGTGTTGTTAATTTTGCGAAGGCCATGGAAATTTTGACTAAATGGTACACCTCGATTCTTAAAGGGTTAAGATTAATTAAGTGAGGACCATGGCTTACCGGTTTTATTATAGAGAAACATCAAATGGATTAATTAGGGAAAGGTACGATATCTATGTTATTAAAGAAGAAAAGGGCTAACAACACATCATCGCGAAAGTGCCCTGGCAGATGATTTATTTGCCTCAATAACTTATTTATCAAATTTGCTTAAACTAATGAACCACACTATCTTAAACCCATTTCACTTTTCTGATTTCTTAACATTGACCAATGGCCCACCTAGAGTAAATCTTAAAGAAATAACCTATTGATTAATAAAAAAAAACAAATCAAATCCAATGAACAACACCGTTTATCCATTTTTCATGCCAATTCTCAACCAACTTATTTTCCAATTGAAGAATGGAGTTACATAATCTTACAACTCAGTCATGAATATCAATAAATAATCAAATAAACCCAAAGAAGCATATTACACTGAAAACTACATAAGAAAAATATAAGGTAGGCTAGTCATGCAATTAACAAAATGCCCAGCTCTGAATCTTACACTATATGCAATGTTAAAACACTTCGTTCCAAAATCAAACGGGTTTCAATGAAACTTTTATCGAATATCATTATCACATAGTCGTGAATCATTACCCTGTTATCATGTTCCAATTTTCCTATTTCAATCAAACTTCAAATAATCCAAATCATACCTAGAATGAAATTTTCATGATTCCTGTTTACACACTAATTACTTTTTTAGAAAATCCACATCTAACTATTAACTTTAATATTACAATGAATTCTAATTGTCAGAAAAATTATTATAAATCAAGTATAAGCACTATCTAGATATTGTAACAAAATCAATCCAAAGTGTTCAATCCAATTAGCAGTCCAGTCCAACATATACAAATAAAGCAAATTGATTCAATAGGTCAACATACAAATCATATAGTATATAAAAACAAAATGAATTTGAACATGAACTTCAGATCTTCATATATTTCCAAACTTGAACTTGCCAACTACAATTTCTGGAATTTCGAAGATGTGTACCTGATATTAAGAAGTAAAATATGAGGACAAGTCAGCAATGAACAGCAACAACAGCACTATCAGCAAGCAAAACAACAGTAACATGAGCAATTCGACACCAATAACAGCTTGAAACTACTGCTAAAGCAATAGCAAACAGTATAGGCAACAGACTAGGATCTCAGGGAGAAAAATCAATCCAATGAAAGTCCCAGATAAACCAACAGCAATACCAAACAGCTTTTTAACAACTTCAGCAAACTCAAACATCCCAAAATGTATTCAATGACACCAAATTTGACTCGAAAACAATCCTTTCATAGAGAATAAATATTGGAATTCTCAATGTTTTTCCCTCTCTGTTATCTTTTTTTTTTCAGATTTGTATGCCTATCCCCCTAAATGTATATTTCCAGAGAATATGTCTCTCCCAGAATGTGTTTTCCAGTTCTGTCCCCTCTATTCCAGACCTCCTACTCTATTTATATCCAAACCTTTTTCCATTTTCCAGCTCCTAAAAGGATTTAACAGGATGTTCATCCATTAGTAATCCCCTTTTTTATTTAAACCTTTCACTTTTCAGTTGTATATTCCCTTCCCACATGTATCCCTTTTAGCTTTTTTCATTATTTCCCCACATGTTATCTACTTTCCAGCTTGTATATTCCTTCCCCATGTGGTAGAAACATCTCAAGTAGGTGAAATAAACCAAATCCTTAATAAAACTTCTGAAAGTTATGACATTAAACCAACATTTTCTCCAAAAGAATCAACAAAAGCAAATGGTATCACTTTCTGAACCTAGAAGTTTCATTATTGAAACCAAAAATCAATAATAATACTTCCACAAGGAACAACCAGAGGAACAAACAGATGAACCATTCGAATATGCATCGCAAATTCAAATTTTATTCAAACGATCCTAAAGTTCGAACAAATCATCCTTTGCATCTCGAGAAAAACTTAAACCAAGAGATGTTTCAACACCATAAACAACTAAAGGCATTCGAGGCATAGAAAACGAATGTTCAGATTATCTTTTGTTAACTGAACATGCTCGAGGCAAATCGGAACAATGAAATACAGGATTCCAAACAACAACTTCGCGAATTTATACGACGGCGTTCGTTAAATCGACCACAACATGTACAATCTATAACTAATCGATCAATCATGTTCAAACATATCTCGATCAATGTCGGACAAATGTGAAGCTATCTATTCGACGACGCTAATCGACGCGAATACGTATTCTATAACTAACATATTCAAACAAACAAATCAGAAATAACAATGACCAAATAAAAGGTCGGAATCGAGAAAGAGAAAGAAAAAACTAAAATTAAACACACACGGAACAAATGAACGAATAAACCAAATTATGAACACGACAATGAAAAACAGAAAAAGGAAAAATACCTCGACAGTGGCAAAAGGAAACAACTTGGACTACTTCGGATTTGAACTCGGACTTTTTTGAAGTCGAATGGACTTTAATTGAAATGTTTTCAAATGAAAACATAGCAATTAAAGTCTATTGACTCCAATTCCTTTTAATTTGGACAAAATCCCCAATTATCAAGGCTAGGGTTCTTGGGCTCGGATTTTGGGGTTTGCGTGGTTCGGGTTTGATTTGAACCAAACCAAGTTTGGTTCGATTACGAGGAGGGTTATGGGAATCACTGGTAGGGATTTGGGGTTGAAGGGAAATGCCGTAGGTCTCGTTCGAATCTGTAAATAAATATTCGAAGCGATTCATGATGATTCGAGTTCCATGGATGATAGATTCGTGTTCAGGAAGGCGCGGTGGTCAAAGGGTGTTAGTGTGGTTGGATTTGGGGTGGTTGCCGCCGGGTTTTGGTCTGTGGCTATGGTCGGCGGCTAGGGTTCCAGGTTTGAGAGGTGGAAGGAGATGGGTTGGGGGGTGAAATGAAATTGAAAAGAATGGTTTTGGGGTGTTTGGCATATTGTAAGTGATCGACTAATCTGGGCCGTTGGATGATAATAACCAACGGCTCAGATTTAAAAGGGGTAACGGGTTGGGTTATTTAGGTTGGACGGGTTATTTGTTTGGGCTGGTTTAAGGGGTGTGTTTGGGCGGAAATGTTTGGCCTTGGAGGAAGAATTAGCCCAAATTAGCCTTATTTCCTTTTGTTTTCAATTTTCTCTTTTTTTAAAAAAAAAAATAATAATAAAAATTAAAAAATAAAAATACAATCCTAACTTAATTCTTGACAAAAATATTGATTAGTTCTGAGTAGTAGTTATCACAAATAATAAAATATCCAATTAAAAGAAAAATCACACAATTAAACATTAAAGACTAAAAATGCTAAAAATACATATTCCTTGTAATTTTCTATTATTTTTCTTTTTTCTTTTTTTTTTCTTTTTGTAAAATAAACTTGATTACTTTTAATGAATCCTAAATGCAAATGTGATATATTTATTATTATTTTTTTTATTAATTTTAAACAAATAAACACGCACAGATAAATACAAACAAATAAAAATAAAATACCACAAAATCCACAAAAATCACACATAACACAAAACTATTTTATTTTGAATTTTTGGGAGTATTTCTCATGTAGGGCAAAAATCACGTGCTCACAAATATGACTGTATTGGACCATCAGTGTTGCTTTCGTAGCTGTAAATTTAGTAATTTAATCCTAATTTCAGTAGCATGGACTTAGAAGTCAAACTTCCAAGTTAACTATACTTTCCCGAATAAGTTAAGCATGCCCATTATTGTCAAGTTGTCTATTTAAATAATCGGAACAGAGTGAAAATAGCATGAGTTTTTATGCTTGTTGAAACTCGTTGGTTCCCTAGTTACACAGGTTTCAATATTGGAAGCAATAGGTAGATAATAATTGTAGGCAAACCACTTGCTCAAAAATTTAAAATATTGTGTTTAGCTTCATCATGTAATGCGATTGACGATGATCTGTGTAAGCTAAATCGAACTCGAATCTGTTTTTGCGAATTGAACACTAAACTAGGCCCAATATTGGACAAAGATGGCCCAAGTTGTCACGCCCCAAATCGAGGGACATGACCGGCGCCTGACTAGGTAGCCCCAGTCAAGCGGACCTGGGTGCCTTTCATTCCCACGTATTACCCCTGTGTTGATTATTTCTCATTAACCAAATACCTTACCAATTATAACTGATTTCACAATATACAAACATAACCATGCGAGTGATTCATTAACAAGTTTACAGTTTTTACAACGCCCAACATAATATATACATGAGCCTCGAATCCCACAGTTTACATGTCTACGGAACCTCTAGGATACAAAGGACTATACAATACTTGCCGGTAACAAGGCTCCGGCTATACCTTACACAAAATCAAAATAAAGTCTAAACAAGAGTGGCATGAACCACACAGGGCCCCGAGTAAGAAAGGGGCTCACCAAAACGGGCAGTGGAAGATGAAGGATGCTACTGCCGATGAGCTGAAGTACCTGCTACTGATTCACCTACAATCATAATACGAATGTAGCGTCCCCGGCAAAAGGGACGTCAGTACACTTGAATTGTACTGGTATGTATGGACAAACTTTGTCCCAAGTAAACTCAAGCCATTAAATTACATCAAAACTAGTCAAGCCAACCAACCATGTTTTCCACCTTTTACTCATTTCAGATAAGCCTCAACACAAACACGTTCAAGGTAAACAAATAGAACAACAACCAATCAACCACACAAATTGCAAGTAGTCAAACATAGGGGCAATCAGTGCCCCCCAGGTTGCAAACTCTCCTGCCGTCTCCTTTCACAATTTCACATCATTGATTTTTGTATCAATTTTCAATAGCGATTTCGATCGCTTTCCATCCTTATTGCCCCCGACCACCCTTATTACCTCGGCCACCCTTATCACCCCAACCCACACCTTATTTCCTCACGTTGCGGCGCGCAACACGACCCCGCCTTACAGATTAAAACACAACAATTTCAAACAGCAGATAAGGTACTACACACAATTTCAACAAGTTCAAATAAGCAACTTGCACATTGTTCAATGTTCTCAATTACTTATCAAGCCAATATCACAACCAAGTTACAATATTTCCATAATAAAAAATATTCACACAAGTATGTTCAACAATTTTCCAGAATTCAAGTGCTTCGTCTCTTTCCACAATAAACCAATTCTCAAGTGTTTCGTTTCTTTTCCACAAGGTGCCATAAAGGCCATCATAACCATTATTCACAATTCTTCACCAATTCCAATTCCCTTGTTATCTTTCAATTCATATTTCATACCACACCACATGTAGTTTAACATCAATTAGATACCCAACAACAAAATCAACAAATTACACAAAATCTCTCAAATTAACACATGCCAAACGAATTGCACACATAAGGGCGATTTCACAAGAATCAAAGTTAGCCATACATACCTCGATTGAGCTTTCCTTAAGTTACTACAACACTCCAAAAACTCTAGCAATTCCAATCTACTATGAAACATAACAAATTTAAACACATATTAGAAAGATATTCATGAAACTAGCTCATTTGAACAATTTATCAAACACTTGTTGAGCATCTTGATTTCGAATCCCCTTTTTAAGACTTCCTTCATTCCCTAATCCAATCTTTAGTTATTTAAGTTAAACAATCTTCCCATAAACCTAAGTTGTACATGCATGTATACACAATACTAATAAACCCAAGAATCATACCTCAATAACTCATCTTATACACCAAACTCGAAATTAAACCCTAGGGTATAGAATCTTACCTCTTAGATGAAGAACTTGCTATTGGGTTCTTGATTCTTGAAGATTGATGCAAGATTTGGATGATTTGGATGTTGGGTTCCTCCTTCTCTCTCTAAAATACTCTCACCTCTCTCTAAAATTAGTAAGAAATGACCCCAAAATGAACCCCAAAGCCTATATATTGAAATAGGGTCGGGTTATAAAAATTAGAAGAATAACCCTGCGATGTCAATTCTGCTATCGCAGAATGCACCGCAGAATGGACATGCGGGCCGCAAAATGCACCGCAAAATCGGCAACCAAAAATGAGCTACACTGGTTCAAGATGCGGTCAAGATGCGGACCGCAGAACGAACATGCGGACCGCAGAGTAGAACATGCGGACCGCAGATTTGACCTGACACACGATCGCATTTTCCAGCCTTTGGTAATTTAATCATAACTTTGTGTAGGAATGTCCAAATGACGAACGGTTTGAAGCGTTGGAAACTAGATTCAAAGAGATTTCATTTGATATGCTATTCACCACATAAAACCTTATACATAATTATATATGATCCTTTGAAGTGGAGCTATATGCAAATCCATTTGGAATTTTGGCGTATTTCGAAAATTTTCCCATTTGGCTTACACTTGGGCTTCCATTTGGACCTCATATCACTTACCATAAGACTCATACTCATATTTATCAAGTCTAATTGATGTCCATCATGTTCATAGCACATAAAATATAATAATTAGCCTACGTGGCACCACAGGAATCCTATATTACTTAGCGAAATTTTCTGGGGCCTTACACAAGTCCCATTTAACACTACATGCGTTGGACCTGGGCCCATGTTGGCAAACGGACTGCCCATATGGCATCTATTTTCCAATTTAACAAACTGTGTTCGAAAACCGACTATAACAACTCGTAAGCATGTAAATGAATTAGGACCTTTCTTCTTTCATTTTAGAGATGGACGAAAAACAGAAGAATGTATTCACTTTAGGATGATCCTTTTAAAAATAAACGAGATGAGCCTCGCCAAATACAACACGCAAGCTGCGGGACCCTCAATAAATGCTATACAAAAACTATTAGAATTCGGGATGAGCCGTTTAGTGAATTGCACGGCCTTCCAAAGAATAATAATGCATTAGACTCTTTAGGCACGTATTTTAATAATATTACCTCCCTAAACTCGGGTGTACATTTAAGTGACTCAAATCCAGATCTCAGCGGAGTCGAAATGTGTCGGTAACCGCGGGTACATTGATTGTGACGTGGTTCGAGATATGTTAACGTTGTAATTCTTTATTAAAATAATTCTTATAATAATAATAATAATAATAATAATAATAATAATAATAATAATAATAATAATAATAATAATAATCAAAAGCGGTTGAAAGTTAAAATTTGCACATAAGTTGAAGCATGTTATAAAGTAAGATAAATAAGCCAAATATGACAGTTGAGAGACTGTGCTAGAACCACAAAACTCGAGAATGCCTAACACCTTCTTCGGGTTAACAAAATTTCTTATCCGGATTTCTGGTTCGCGGACTGTTAAATAGAGTCAAAACTTTCCTCAATTCGGGATTCGAACCGGTGACTTGGGACACCATAAATCTCCCAAGTGGCGACTCTGAATCTCTTAATAAATGAATTCCGTTTTGATTGTCCTTTAATTGGAAAAACTCCCTCTACTATGCCCTTCGCGGGGTGCAGTAGCGCCGAAAGGAGGTGTGACAGCTCTGGCGACTCTGCTGGGGACACAAACCCAGAACCATTGGTTTAGGGTTTAAGAATTCGAGCTTTGAATAATTGTTGTATTTGTCTTATTTATTATCTAATTTTATTATATGTTTGTCTTAATGTACTAAATGTTACTTCTACCACTTTAATATTTTGTGAACTATATATAAATTGTGCCGATACCCACATCTCCTCTAAGTCTTCTTGAATTTAACATCGGGCATTTGCCGGACATAGCCCGTCTTTCTTTGAGATAGCTGAGGTGCTTGGCACCCGGTGAAGGATTTAGTCACACATGTTTAGGCGGGGAGTACCGTCAATTAAGCCGGAAAACTATGCTACCGGTGCACTGACCCTCTTCTGCTCGAGTTGTCCTCTCGAGTAAAGGCAGTTTAGATACTTTTTCCAACATGATGTTAACCTAGAATAACAAAGCCTCATGCCAGATCCCTAGTAGGAACATTTGTTTGCATCATGTGCATTTTGACTTATGAGGCTCAACACAGGGGTTGGGTCAGTCCAGGACAGGTGTACCTGAAACAAAAGACCAACTTGATGCATCCTGTTTGTGCATTTATTTGTTACGGATCTGCATGCTGATCGGCTCATAAGAAAAATAATAATAAAAAAAAGAGAAAAGATGGTTTTGAGGAAAAGAAAATACAAGTGTATAGGGTTAAGGGTTTTAATCACATGTTTCGAAAATACCAAATAACACCGAAACTCTGGTAAAAGACAAAATGAAAAAAAGAGGTTTCGTCTTTCTTTAAAATAATATAGTCCATTTCCGAACTACGCTGATTTGATTCTCAGAGGGTGTGAGATACACATGCAACCCTTATCAGGTCCAACCTTCCCTTTTGCAAAAATAGCCATAAATGTCGAAATTAATTTTCGTCGTAAATAAGTCGATGATGCTGTTTTTACCAGAAATAGCCGAATGTTCCCGAAAGGAATGCCGGAAGGCTAACTTTGCATAAACGATCACCCTTGGGTCATTTTATAGATTTTCGATCGGTTGACCCACACATCCTTAAAATCTTCATTTTATAGATTTTCGGTCGGTTGACCCACACAGCCTTAAAATCTTCGTTTCCGATTTGATGAAAGGCCGTGTTTGCAAAATCAGGTCTTTTATTTTAATTTTTTAAAAAAAGAATTTACGAAAAAAAAGAGTCAGCAGACAAGTGAATGCCGTTTGAATTATTAGTCAAAATAAGCCGAGCCAGCTTCGGTAGTGTATTAAACCGTTCTTGCCGAGATAGCCTTAGAGTATCTTTTAGCTGCCGAAAGGCTATTTTCGTTAAAGAACGGACAAGTTTGTAAAATAATCCTTTCCGGCTTCAAAATTTATGTGAAATTGAGAAGGGACCACATTTGCATAAATAGCCATCTGGTTGAAGTTGGCAAAAAGGGAAGTAATATGCTAGTTTGTTTTTTTAATTTATATTTCTTTTGATTAGAACATATGGTGTCTCATTTTCAAGTATGTAAGTATTTTTTTTGTCAAAGTTTGTTAGTATGGTCAGTTTTAAACTTTGTAATCAAGTTTGTTTTATTTTGAAATTTGAAATATATATATATATATATATATATATATCTTTTGATGTTATTGATCTTTCATTTACACGAACTACGTTGGGTCTGATTCATGCGGGGACATGATACGTAGGCAATATACATAAGATTCGGTCACTGTTTATAGTAAAAAGGGGAAAGTAAATATAATCTAATGAATTGCCCTTTGAGCAATCTATTATTTACCAAGATATATTGATGATAATTGAATCAAATAGTGATGAATAATCTAATGACTCAATTAAAAACATATTATTTTTAACACGAAATGGATTCTTATGCTTAACAAAATAAAACTACCAATCAAACTAGAATGTAAAGGTAAAAAATTATACTAAAAGTGCAAATTATTAACATTTGTCATAAAATTTTGGAAACTTTGTATAAAAATTATACATATATAGGTGTAATAATAAATTTAAAATAGCTATTTCTATAGTCGGTTTGGTTTGATTTTTTTCGATTTTGTTATTTTATTAAAACGAAAACCAAAATTTGATCGGTTTTAAAATTTAAAACTAAACCAAACCAAACCAAGAAGCATCGATTTTTTTATCGGTTTGATTTAGTTTTCAAATTGATTTGATTTTTTTCGTTTTTATGAACACCCGTAATTTCATATTTAATTTATGTGTCAAAATTATTGTAATTGAAATTAATTTTACAATAAAATATAAAAACTTGTGAAAGAAAACCTGTCTTTAACGATTGCTACTAGTAAAAAAAAAATACTATATCCCCTCTCTTAGGAGTTAGGACGATTAGAAATTAGAATTTTTAATATTTCAATGGTAAGTTTTTGGAAGTGCAGCCATATGAAAGAGTGAAGACGATCATATCTCAGATCTCCCAGTCTTCAACTTCGACAAGTACGCTGAGAACTAGAAGTTGGTTCCACTGAATCCCTATGGTAACCACCATAAACATCTGTTTTCTTGATTGTTATTGAAAATGGTAGCAACAATTGAGGCGGTTTTTTCGGCTAGTGCTGGACCGCTGGTGTGTGCAATGAAGATTTTCTAGAGAGCTTGCATTGTTAGTTTGATCGGTTTAATTTGATCGGCTTTTCTCTAATCCCTCTTTTTGTTCAATTCTGCTTCGTTTTGAACAGTTGTAACGTCCAGAAAAACCACTCATTTCTGCTGAGCCAAAAGAAGAAAGTGTCTATAAACCCATGGCGACGGCGTCAAGGCCCGGTGTTCCTAAGTCGGAAGCTATTTCCAAAGGCTACAATTTCGCTTCTACTTGGGAGCAGGTTCCCCCTCTCTTTCCCATTTTGTACAATTCTTATATTTAGGTCTAATTCTCTGGAACATCAACCAATGCTCCAGATCTGTGTGAATGCTTTACCAAATTTTCAACTCTCTCATAGATCTGTGACTGTATGACAAATTTGAAGTCCGCATTCAATCTTCTCACTCCCCAAATAAAAGAAGAATAATGAAGTGCTGTTTGGTGTAATGCTGATTGTCACTGACATCGATGTGTTATTGGATTCCTTACAGCTTTAGAAAATACCTTCCAGCAAATCTTTGTGTAAATAAAGTCCTCTTATTTGAAGAGGGATGAACCTAGTGCATTAGATATGCTTTTGTACAAACCCAATAGTTTTAGTTCAGACCCTGTAAATGTGCTAAAAGATCCACTAAATTAGTATTAAAAAATTGTTTTCGGACCCAATAACTCAAATGACATGTGCTAGAATTCTGAACTCGAACCCATAATGTTCAAATTGTGGATCTGCCTCAGCTACTTAACTATCTTTTCATGTTTGTTCTCATTCTAATGTTGCACTGCTTCTCTTTTTTCTCGTATTACCACTGGCCAACTAGCCGTTTCTTTTTCCGGTGAGTCTTTTTAGTTTCAGCTTATTCTTGGAATTTCTAATGGAAAATCACTATATTAGTAATCACCTCCATCTTGGATTTGATTATTCGTTTGAGTTTGTGGCCCTCGCCATGTCAATATACATTGTTTTTACTGAATTTCCCCCCATTTGTATGTACTACATGTGTGTGTTTGTCTACTGAATTTTATTGCTTTTGGTTAACTAATTCAGCAGTAGTGGCTCTCCTTATGTTATATATCCAACGACTTTAGCTGATTTTCGTCTTACAGAATGCTCCATTAACAGAGCAACAACAAGCAGCCATACAAGCACTTTCCCATGCAGTTGCTGAGAGACCTTTCCCGCCCAATTTGGTGAATTTTTCATTCTTGGTTGATTCGAAAGTATCAGCTATCTCAAATTAAGTTACCTGAAATATATTCTTATTTCTAGTCCCAGGATCAAGTTTCTGGACAGGATAATAATCTCTCTGTCTCAACAAAACTCAGTTCTCTGGAAGATTCAGGGGCCATTGAAGCGGTCCTAGTGAATACAAATCAGGTCAGTTACAAAAAAAAGAGCAAAAAACTTTTAAAATGTTTAGTTGGCACGTCCATTATTTCTTACCTCTGCTATTTCCAGGTTGTAGATCTTAATATTCCATATTTTAAATAAGGGATCGTGAATATAAAAATGGGTGCACGATCAGCTGTCTATAGACTATATGTGTGTTTAGAGCAACAAGTGTTAAAATATAGAGTTGATCTTTGTGTAAGACTAGAAGTTGTAGTGTCTTGTGCTTGGCAACATATCTGTCACACATAACTGCTAAACCAATGAGTTGGAACAGAATGCATAATAATTGCTTGCTAAATAGCTCCATCTTTTGGCTTACTTAAAGAATATGCCTCTCATTTTGGTCCTGATGATTGTAATTAACTGGAGAGGAAACACCTTATGCCAAGCAAAAAATAACTGAAACTTACATTTAGTGAGAATTGACAGTGGTACTCAATGTTTTCTGGGTTAGAAATACCTTGATTGCAAGTGATGTATTCAGATGTTGGTCTGAGATGACCATGTGTCTATTTATGGCCTTGGCCCTGCCTTCCTGAGTGGAGCAGTATTTAAATCTATATATCAGAAAGACATGCAAAAAGGAATTTGTTTTTAGAACTCTCCATATTTGAACTTTAGTGTTGGCCTTCACCTTTCCATGCAACAGAGTAGGTTTTCGGCTCTTAAATTGCATGCATATGAAATGATAGATATAGCACTAGAAGTTCTTTCCTTTTTCATTTTATTTTGTAGGTTCTCTATCTTTTGGTAAGGAGATTTTTCTGTTGTTAATAAATTTAATTACCTTTTCACAAAAAAATAAAATTACTGTATCGAGGACATCCAATTATATATACATACAACAACAACAAACTTAGTGTAATCCCACAAGTGCGGTTATGCAGATCTTACCACTACCTTGTGAAGGTAGAGAGGTTGTTTCTAATTATATATACATACAACAACAACAACAACCCAGTATATTTTCACAAGGTGGGGTCTGGGGAGGGTAATATGTAGACAGGCCTTACCTCTACCCGAGAAGGTAGAGAGGCTGTTTCCAATCGACCCTCGGCGCAGGGAAAAGAAAGACAAACAAAACAAAAACAAAAACAAAAACAAAAACCGCATTAGTTACTCCAGCATACATCACATAAAAATTATCTAAACATAAGAGACATATGTACCATAAATAAGCAGGCATGCAATGATATTAAAACAGTAACTACCAGAAATGACTGCCATAAGAGAACACAAACTAATCCTCTATGGGCGGTCTTACCACGCCTCACCCAGCCCGGGAAAGGAGTACGAAACATCTAGAAGCCCCTATCCTACAACCCTGATACTAGACCTCCAGACTTTCCTATCAAGGGTCATGTCCTCGGAAATCCGCATCCTGGCCATGTCCTGTCTAATTACCTCTTCCCAGTATCTCTTAGGCCCCCCCGCCTTGCCTCACACCGACCACCGCTAGCCGCTCACAACTCCTCACCGGGACATCGGGGCTTCTCCTCCGCACATGCTCGAACCACCGAAGCCTCGCCTCTCGCATCTTCTCATCCACTGTGTCCCCTTCTCCCGAATAACTTCGTTCCTAATCTTATTTAACCTGGTGAACCCGCACATCCACCTAAGCATCCTCATCTCCGCAACCATCATCCTCTGAACATGAGATTTCTTCACCGGCCAACACTCCGTCCCATACAACATGGCAGGTCTATAATTATATATACATACAGTTAACTAAAATAATAGGCTATTTCTCTAGTGTACAAAATCATTTTCCATCCCTTTCAAAAGCCCTCCTACTTTTCTCCTTCCAAAGAACCACATGAAAACTAATGGGCTACATTTGCACACATCTTCTTCTCTTTCTTGTAAAGCCCCAGCTAGTCATATGAGGAAAGTTTCGTTTCCCTTATGTGGCTTTTTCCTTTTCCCGCGCCTTTTCCTGTTCAGCAGAATTAAAGTTCTCCATGGATCTTGGTATCGTTCCCTTTGCGTCAAAAATGTTAAAAGTTAAAACTGCGGAACCGTGAGACTATGGGCAGTGTAATAAGAAGTAATTAACATCCTCAGCCTCCATTCATACTTGTAGTACTTTCTGTGTATATTCAGGCCTCTCTGTTGAAGAATATACTGTGTTGGTATTGCTCATATGTCACTGTCTAGCTGAAGCAAGCCACTTTATAAGGAGCTTTAGTTTTCCAAATTTGCCTCTGTGGCAACTTTGTCTTGCATTCATGTATAAGCTTGAATGATAAAAATGCTTAGTTTAGCTTTGTAAATGATGATGGAAATAGCATCCTTGGTAATCCTGTTCTGTATTGCTACTTCAACTCGATATCTTATCTTTTCCCCCGATGTGCTGTTTTGTTGATCAGTTCTATAAGTGGTTTGCGGATCTTGAAGCAGCCATGAAATCAGAGGTTAGTCTTTAGCTTGTTATATCTCTTCCACATCTTCCAAAAGCTACTTGTTGATGTGTGCCCAAAATTACATAAGCTTCCTCTTTTACACTGACTAATGAAAAATTGTATATGCTTTCTTTCTCTTATATAGACAGAAGAAAAATATCAGCATTATGTCAACACCTTAACAGAGCAGATTCTGACCTGCAATAGTATACTTCACCAGGTATTCTGAGAAGAAAAGAATAGAAGAAAAGAATGCTCTTATACTCTTCTCTTAGGCCTTTCTGTTGATGCCGTTCATCTATTTTATGCTTGTTTTCGACATGCACTTGCCCTTAAGAATGGCTCTCTCGCAGGTGGATGAAACACTTGACTTATTCAATGAGCTGCAGCTGCAGCATCAAGCAGTGGCAACAAAGACTAGAACTCTTCATGATGCGTGTGATAGACTGGTGTGTCAACCCATTTCTCTTGGCTTATGTGGTGCAATGGATTGTACTTTACTGTATTACTCTTTTCAACATTTTGTAGAACGTAAGAACAATTTAATTGCATGGTATGAGGATACACTTGTAAGTGATGGAGTTAATTGTAAAAAAGATATCGGTTTGCATCAGTCTATGATGCCGAAAGTCCTTACCTCCAATCTACTCTTTTGTTGGATTTTAGCCTTATGTGTTTAATAGTTGCCAAACATCTTCAATTGCCACCTAGCACCATGTAAATGCATTTCTTATTTTTTCTAGCTCAAGCTGCTGTTTGGCATATAGCATTGTCTAGTTGTAATTCATGTCAATATTGTGTATTTGCGATGTCCATTGGTTTGCATTTTAAATTAGGAAGTCTCCCTGTCAACAACAACAACCCAGTATATTCCCACAAGGAGGGGTCTGGGGAGGGTAATATGTAGACAAACCTTACCTTTACCCGAGAGGGCAGAGAGGCTGTTTCCAATCGACCCTCGGCGCAGGGAAAGGAAAAGCAAACAAAAACAAAAACAAAAACCGCATTAGTTACTCCAGCATATAACGCATAAAAATTATCTAAACATAAGAGACATAAATACCATAAATAAGCATGCATGCAATGATATCATAACAGTAACTACCAGAAATGACTACCACAACAGAACACAACTAATCATCTATGGGCGGCCCTACCACGCCTCACCCACCCCGGACAAGAAGTACGAAAAATCTAGAAGCCCCTATCCTACCACCCTGATACTAGACCTCCAGACTTTCCTATCAAGGGTCATGTACTCGGAAATCCGAAGTCTCCCTGCCAGTGTATAATATTTATGGACATGTGGTGTAGAGGTAAAAAGGTAATAATTATCACAGGAAGCAAACATTGAGTACTCTTGCTTGTGCAATTTCTTGTTTCTTTTGCAGCTTTTGGAGAAGCAGAAATTAATTGAGTTTGCGGAATCACTTCACAATAAGCTCAATTACTTCGATGAATTGGAGAATGTAAGGTCCGACTGCCATTTAAATTGGAAATATTTCATTGATATCCAGTGTTTTTTTGTACTGGTATCCACAGTGGTCTAGCTATGCCTATGCTGAATTGGGTATGGTTCTGCGTCAGCTTTATTCTGAGTGACAAGAATTCATGCTATCTGTGTTTTTTATGATTTGATACATTAGTGAGTTAATATACCAAACTGACTTGAACTATGGCAAAGCAGCTTTAAGTAATGAGAGCTTTCTCCCTAAAGAAATTCATTTCTTTTTTCAATTAGATTTTGTTCCCCCACACCCACTCACCAAAATGCTTCAGTCGTTGTAACTTAAGCTTTGATTCAGGATGGTTTTCTTCCTCATGTTGTAAATGAGTCATCCAAAGCTAGTCTATCTTGGCTGTATCATTCTAGTGCTTTGGGATTATTCTGATATTTCTTACTTAGCAAGTTATTTATTTAAGGTGGTTTTTTAAATCTTGGCTCTTGTTCTATTGTACTGAAAGACTTTAACAGCTCTTTTCTCTCCCATTTTTGTGTTTGGTGGTTTCTAAAGAAAAAACTTTTCACTCGTGATATTGAGAATGAGAGTTCCTTCTTTTAAATGCCCTTCAGAAATGGAATACTTTTTAACCAAAAAAAAAAAGGAATAGCTTTTTCACCCTCCACTGTGGATATTCTCGATTTAATCATGACCATTAGCCTAAAAGTTTTCTAATGCTTTTTTGTTCAATTACATCCTATTGGAGCATTATATTAGCTTGATTTATCTTGTTCTCAATCTTGCTCTTCTTCTTCTTCTTCTTGAACTCTAAAAATGTCACATATCCAGTTTACTGTTACCCTTTTTTCTGCGTTAACTCCTCATGGTTGTCTTGTACACCTGTTTGCAGGTTGCAACCGCTTTTTATTCTCCTAGTATGAGCGTTGGGAGTACAAATTTTCTTCCATTGCTTAAGAGACTCGATGAGTGTATCTCGTAAGTGACATTGCATATATGTTACTGCATTGAGATCTATGAATTCTACAGAACATAGTGATGATGTATAATCCATACTTTTCTTGGTTATTTGTGATGTTTATCAAGTGAACAAGTAACGGGTTCACAGGTTTCTTCTAGGAAAGTAAATTCTTTTGTCAAGATTAAGTCCTGTTAAATTAAGCTGGGGTAAATCTTTGCATAAGAGCACAAATAACCTTTGTGTTTCTTTTGTACGTGACTGAAGATATGTTGAGAGTAACCCACAATATGCGGAGTGCAGCATTTATTTGGTCAAATTTCGACAACTTCAGGTACTTAAAAGCAGTGACATAAAAAATTTGTAATCTTCCAAATATGAAAATATATTTTATTATAGAATGAGCATGGCTTATGAAATTCTGGGATATGAGAATTCTAACCCCATTGTGCTCTCTTTCTCTGTGTCTGTTTGTCTGTTTTCCTCTTGTAACCAGTCTCGAGCTCTGGGAATGATTCGCTCTCACGTTCTTTCAGTACTTAGAAGCACTTCTTCTCAGGTATATCTGCTTTATGTTTCATTTTTATATGCAGAACGATCTTTGACTTGCAGATGAATGGTTGATTTTCCTGAGATATTTTCGTTTGATTAGGTTCAGGCTGCAATACGAAGCAGTGGTGGTAGCAAAACATCTTTGGCCGAGGGTATAGAGGCATCTATAATTTATGTACGCTTCAAGGCTGCAGCAAATGAGGTAACCTGGAACTTCTCCTTTCTTTTTAGTTTATAGAAAGTCTATTAATGGGCCGTATGAGGGTGAGTATTACAACAACTAGCTTTGCTGTGTAATCCATGAACCAAATGATCTTAGTTATCTGCAGCTCAAGCCTATCTTGGAGGAAATTGAAAGCAGAACACCTAGAAAAGAATATATTCAACTTCTTGAAGAATGCCACAAACTCTACTGTGAACAGCGCCTTTCCTTGGTGAGTCATAAGCACCTTTGGGGTTTATAGCTACTCTTTTCTTATATATATATATATATATATATATATATATATATATATATATATATATATTTGACCTTTTTCTTGGTTATTTTTTTCCTTCTCTAATTTTAATGCTCATTCTGATTCATTTAACCCAGATAAGAGGTATAGTGCAACAGCGGATCTCTGATTTTTCCAGGAAAGAAGCATTGCCGTCTTTGAGTAGATCGGGATGTGCTTATTTAATGCAGGTACACTCGAATGACATCAGTACTGTTCTTTAAAACATTTTGCACTGGAGAATGGTATGATAATTTTTGCCTTATTTTCATCTAGTAGGAAAAGCAAAAGGAGATTCTGGGACATCCTTTGATGACCTGTTCTTTTTATGGTGATGGTGTTTGGGGGTGGGGGGGTGGGGAATCAGAAGAAGTAGAAAAGGATACAATTGAAATTTGACCTGCTAGTCTTGATAGTCATATGTGCAATCCAAATTCATTTTTCTTTTTATTTGTCAGGATGAATTCAAAGTAATTAGTTCTAAATTAGAGAGCCACAAATTACCTTTTGTTTTAAAAGTTTAGCTCATCTTAATGTGGATGAATATTTCCTCTAATTGGATTTAGTATGAATGATGCTAAAAGTATAGCAACTTTGGTTTCTCCGAGGAAGGATCAGAACTTCTATATGTTTTCTGGTGAATCAAATCACTATTCCCAAAGTTATTATCAGAAGTTGATTCTAGAAAAGGTTTTGCTGAAGCTTATTAGGGTTAAATTGATATATATATATATATGTGAGAAAGTACGGAAGAAGAATATATTATTGATGTATTAACAATGATACAATGACCCCTATTTATAATACATATTCTACTCCTACTACGTATCAAACTAGGACATATTATAAACCTACTATACATGGGATTAGGACATCTAACACTCCCCCTCAAGCTGGTGCATACAAATCATATGTACCGAGCTTGTTACATATGTAGTTAATACGAGGACCGGTGAGGGACTTGGTGAAAATATCTGCCAGCTGATCATTCGACTTCACGAACTTTGTAGCAATATCTCCGAGAGTATCTTTTCTCTAACAAAGTGACAGTCAATCTCAATGTGTTTAGTTCTCTCATGGAACACTGGATTTGACGCAATATGAAGAGCAGTTTGATTATCACAAACAAGTCCCATCTGACTAATTTCTCCAAATTTCAATTCCTCGAGCAACTGTTTGATCCAAATTAACTCACATGTCGCCATAGCCATCACTCGATATTATGCTTATGCACTAGACCGAGCAACCACATTCTGTTTCTTGCTCTTCCAGGAGACCAAATTTCCTCCTACCAAGACACAATACCCAGACGTAGAACGTCTATTAGAAGGTGATCCTGCCCAATCAGCATCTAAGTATCCAATGATCTGCCCATGGCTTCGATCCTCAAACAATAAACATTTTCCTGGAGCTGGTTTTATATACCGAAGAATGCGAACAACTGCATCCCAATGACTATCGCACGGAGAATCCATAAACTGACTCACAACACTCACAGAAAAGGAAATGTCAGGTCGTGTCACTGTAAGGTAATTTAATTTACCAACCAGCCGTCTATATCTTGCATGATCGCTAAGAGGCTCCCCCTGTCCTGGCATAAGTTTAGAATTTGGATCCATGGGGTGTCAACCGGTCTACAACTTGTCATTCCTGTCTTTTCAAGAATATCTAAGGCATACTTTCGTTGTGAGATCACAATACATGAGCTAGACTGAGCAACCTCAATACCAAGAAAATACTTTAGTTTGCCCAGATCCTTAGTCTGAAAGTGTTGCAAGAGATGTTGCTTTAATTTTGTAATACCATCCTGGTCATTGCCGGTAATAACAATGTCGTCAACATAGACCACCAGATAAATACAGGGACTCGAGGCAGAATGCCGATAGAATACAGAGTGATCAGCTTCACTCTGAATTATGCCACATTCCCGGATAACTATGCTGAACTTACCAAACCAGGCTCAAGGAGACTGCTTTAGACCATAAAGTGACCGGCGCAAGCGACATACAAGGCCATGAGACTCCCCCTGAGCAACAAACTCAGGTGGTTGCTCCATATAAACTTCATCCTCAAGGTCGCCGTGTAAAAAAGCATTCTTAATGTCCAGTTGATAGAGCGGGCTAATGGCGAACATCAGCCATGGATAGAAAAAGGCGCATTGATGCTATCTTAGCCACAGGAGAGAAGGTATCACTGTAATCAAGCCCAAATATTTGAGTATATCCTTTGGCCACAAGACGAGCCTTTAGACGATCAACCTTACCATGAGGACCAACCTTGACTGCATACACCCAACGACAACCAACAGTAGATTTACCTGAAGGAAGAGGAACGAGCTCCCAGTACCACTCGTATGTAAAGCAGACATCTCGTCAATCATAGCCTGTCGCCATCCTGGATGAGACAATGCTTCACCTGTTGACTTAGGGATGGAAACAGAGGACAAAGAAGATAGAAATGCATAATAGGGTGATGACAAACGATGATAGCTCAAACCGATATAATGGGGATTAGGATTAAGGGTGGTCCGTATACCTTTCCGAAGTGCAATCGGCTGATTAAGAGGAGACAAGTCCGCAGTATTGGCAGGGTCAGGTGCAGGACGTGAATCAGCTGGGCCCGATGCTGAGCGCGGACGACGATGATATGTCAAAAGTGGTGTTCCTGTGGCAGGGAGTCTAGGAGGAACCACACAAGACTCCTCAACGGCCGGAATGGATAAGACTTCTATAGTGGAAGGTGAAGGAGGAGCTATAGGAGACTCGGGTAAGGCTTCTGTGGCGGAAGTAGAAGGAGGAGCTATAGTAGGCTCCTTAAAGGTCGGTATAGGTAAGACCGCAGATATATCAAGGGGGTCAGAATGGTCAGAAGAGGTAAAGAAAGGTTTAGACTCAAAAAATGTGACGTCGGAGGACATAAAGTACCTACGAAGATCAAGTGAGTAACAACGATATCCCTTCTGAACACGAGAATAACCAAGGAAGACACATTTGAGAGCACGAGGAGCTAACTTATCTTTTCCGAGGGCTAAGTTATGAACGAAACAAGTGCTCCCAAAAACACGAGGGGGAACAGAGTATATGGGTGATGGGGGAAACAATACTGCATACGGTATCTGATTCTGGATGGGAGAGGAAGGCATCTGATTAACTAAATAACAAGCTGTGAGAACTGCATCGTACCAAAAACACAGCGGAACATGAGATTCAATGAGAAGTGTGCGAGCAGTCTCAATGATGTGCCTATTCTTTCTTTCTGCAACCCCATTTTGCTGAGGGGTATACGGACAAGAGGTCTGATGCATAATTCCTTGAGAAGTCATAAATTGCTGAAATTGAGTGGATAAATATTCTAAGGCATATCACTGCGAAAAGTGCGAATAGAGACACCAAATTGATTTTTAATTTCAGCACAAAAATTCTGGAATATAGAAAACAACTCAGAACGATCTTTCATTAAGAAAATCCAAGTACATCGTGAATGATCATCAATGAAACTAACAAAATAACGAAATCCTAAGGTTGAACCGACTCTACTAGGACCCCATATATCAGAATGAACTAAAGAAAAAATAGACTTTGCGTGACTCTCAATACTACGAGGATAAGAGGCTCGAGTATGTTTCCCGAGCTGACATGACTCACACTCTAATGTGGATAAACTAGACAAACTAGGCACCATCTTCTGAAGCTTGGATAAGCTTGGATGTCCTAAACGTGTGTGAATTAGGTCCGGAGGATCTGTAACTAGACATGCCTTGGATGATTTTAGGGAGTTAAGGTAGTAAAGCCCTTCTGATTCAAGTCTTGTTCCAATCGTCTGCCCTGTACTGCGGTCCTGCATAATAAAAGAATCATCAATAAAATATATACCACAATGGAGGGCACGAGTCAAACGACTAACAGATGCAAGATTAAAAGGACAGCCAGGGACATAAAGAACGGAATCTAGAGTGACAGAGGGTAGGGGATTCGCTTGTCCAACTCCTTTTGCTTTGATTTGAGACCCATTGACTAAAGTAACAGAGGGAAGAGACTGTGAATATGCAATGTTTGACAAAAGTGATTTATTACCAGAGATATGATCAGAAGCGGCTGAGTCCACAACCCATTGTTCAGAAGGACTAGACTGGGAAACACAAGCAAAGGAATTACCAGCAACAGAAGTATTAGTCTGAGCAACAGAAGGTACTTGTGGAGATGTCTGCTTACTTGCTCGATATCGAAGGAATTCATTAAACTCCCCTTCAGATAAAGAAAATCCCTGGTTACCTGTAGTCTCAGTCTGAGCAACATAAGCATTTTTGGGTGGGCGGCCATGTAGAGAATAGCATACATCACGAGTGTGTCCAAGTTTATGACAATAAGAGCACTTGGGTCTAGATCTTCCAAAACGACCTCCTCGTCGTCTATTCTCTATAGTATGAGATGCCCGATTGTCCCACTGACTGGGATACGAGGACAGATGAGTCAAGTGTCTGTGATAAGCTCACTAGGTGACTTGGTGCTGCAGCAAGGCGAAGTAATCGAGAGAATAATTCATCAACTGTGGGGACGGTTGGACTAGCCAAAATCTGGTCACGTATTGAATCAAGGTCATTAGGGAGTCCAGCGAGTGTAAGAACTAGAAACATCTTCTGTCGTTGCTCTTGTTGTTTTTCAATACTAGCAGAAACTGGTATCAACGTCTCAAATTCTTCCATGATTGCCTGAACTTGTCCCAAGTAAGTAGACATATCTAATTCTTGTTTCTTCAAGTTTGTCATTCGCGATATTACATCATAGAAACGAGATATTGTCATTAGTGTAGAGATTACGAGCCTTTTCCCAAACTAAATAACAAGTCTGGAATGGACGAAACAAGGGCATCAACTTGGAATCAATAGATCGCCACAGGATACTACATAACTGAGCATCGACCTTCTCCCACTGTGTTTTGGCCTTTTCATCACCTTCGCCGGCCTTTTTTGTTAAGTGATCTTGAACTCCTTGACCTTTACACCACAACTCGACAGATGAAGCCCAATCTAAGTAATTTGAACCTCCCATTAAAGGTTCTGAGGTAATCGTAACACCAAAACTGCCAGAACCCGGGTTTCTAGACCCTAAAGCATTGATTCCCAAAGACATAGTAGGATTATCACCAGATAACAAAAAGAATCAACCGAAAGTTCTCTGAAACAGATGCTGAAAATATTGTTTTTGCTGAAAAAGTAAGGTAGCTACCGGAGAAATTTCAAAGTGGTCGGAATCGAACGAAAACAGGATGGGTAAGCTCGGAATTCTCAGGCGAAAACACTGTTCCAAAGAAAGTTTTCGAAAATCTGGCCGGAAGGGCACTCACGCGCCGGCGCGTGAGGCTGACGCGCCGCCGGCGGCAGTGCTCCGGCAGGCGTGTGGGGGCGTGTGGGGTGGATTTTTCCGGTGAAATTTCTGCGGGTTGGTCGGAATTATGTGGGTAAGCTTTTGGTGGTGTTGGATTTTGCACAACACCGATAATTAGTGACTTTTACGCAATTAGTCACTTAGGTCACCGGAAAATTGCACGGTGACTGAGTTATTTCTTTCCGGATATCGTTGGAATGAGGCACAACGATTAATTTCTCACGGTGGCTCTGATACCATGTGAGAAAGCACGGAAGAAGAATATATTATTGATGTATTAACAATGATACAATGAGCCCTATTTATAATACATATTCTACTCCTACTACGTATCAAACTAGGACATATTATAAACCTACTATACATGGGATTAGGACATCTAACAATATATATATATATATATATATATATATATATATATATAAAGTTTTTCCGTTCTGTCTTTCTCACGGTAAGTCTGTCTATCTTCATTTCAATCATCGTAGTTCGGTCGATCAAGAACGGGAGAAATTAGCACTACTTGGTGAAATATCTTCTTATAGAATCAATTTCGAACCATCTACTAGAGGTTCTAACAACCCAAACGATCCCACTACATCAGGACTCCCTTTCGACGTTGCACAAAAGCCATTACTTCACTTTCAGCTAGCACTAAAAAGGCCAAATATATATATATATCTCCATAATTCTAACTTGGACATTTTAATATTAGTCTAAAAGTGAGATAAACAAGTCTCCATGCTTTATCTTTGACTTCTTAATGCAGGTGTGTCAGCTAGAGCATCAACTCTTCAATCACTTCTTTCCATCATCTTCAGAGGACATTTCAAGTTTGACTCCTCTTGTAGATCCTCTGTGAGTTGCCTAAGTTCTCTTGTGGGTTTCTTTCTGCATTTGGACCTGTTTGTGCTGCTTTCATTCCTTTCCAGCTTCTTTCTGATTCGCTTTTTCTTTTTCTTGTCTTGTTTGTGGTGGGCGAGGCGGGGCGGGGGGAGGGCGGTTGGACCAAATATATTGCTGTCATGTGCTTATAAGCAAGAGAGCCAACATTGCAAAATGTTTATGCCCGTAAGGCTTTGTCATTTTGGTAACTTGTGCTGTTCTAAGACCTACCTAGCCTAGAGTTGACATCAATGCATACAGGCATACCTTCTTGGTATCAAGTGGGTGTAATTGTTTCCTGACACATTATTTGTGCGGTAATGAAAATCACTGTTAACTATGAGGCTGCCCAATAGCTTAGTGATCGTCACTTTAGATCTTACTGCAAGCACAAGATTAGTTCCTAGTTAGGAACTTGAAGCCTTCAATGGAATCTATGCTTATCTGTTCCTTAGAAAGAGCTGTGACAGATTTCTCATCTGGTTTAGATTTGTAGGTTGCTTCAACTGCTTTTTTGTGTCCTTAAGTCTTCGTGATACATATGTGGAGGTCACATGTGAAAGTTATAGTTACTCCAAAGCAAAATCAGGTCCTTCAAATATAAGCCTCAACTCAAAAGGTGTGAAAACATTTGTTTAAGTGGAGAAAAGGTTGAGGGGCCCGCAATGTTATCAAAGGCGCGCTTAAAGCGCGCTTAAGCCCTGAAGCGAGGCTCAAAACACGTTGAGCGCTTCGCCTCGCTTTGTGTGCGCTTTAGTGTGGCATCAAGGTTCTAAGGCATACTTTTCCTTACCAATGAGTGTAATCCTGAAAAGGCCACATTAAACAATTGATATTTTACTTTTTAGTAAAAATTTTTCAATTTCTTTGTCCATATATTTATTATTCATGCTTTTAATTAATAGTCTTGGACTATATATACATATTTTTACTTTTTCTCCAGTTGCGCCTTTTTTCATTAAAGCCCACGCTTTATTTGCGCTTTGCGCTTAAAGCCTCAGCGGACCTTAGAGCTTTTTTGCGCTTTTCGCCTTTGATAACGCTGGGGCCCGGGATTATCCACCGAGTTTCGAACTCTATGCCGGCTGGCTTTCGGAGATTTCTCGGTTAGGTGGGGAAGCAGTTTCCTGTACCTGGAAATTTAAAATCATGTAGGTGGGTAAGGAAACCAAAGTCTATCAATTACTACATGTGAATTACCTCTTTACTGAGATTTAAAATTACTCTCCCGTGGGTGGATATGAGATATCCCTTAAACCTGCCCCTTTCTTTTGGTTCATAAATTTTCCTTTTTCCTTCTCTGGATATTTTTACATTAACTTATGTGTACATTCTTCCTGATTGTGGGGGCAGAGAGAAACAAAGCCATTCTCTTTTTAATCCATCGAAATTAGACCTAGATTTAATCTTCATCATTTTTTAAGTCTTTCTTGATAAGTTAATGTGATAAGATAATATCAATGGCAAAGAATTACAGTTATTGATAATTAATCTAATGTCAGATTTTAAATCTTGGTAAGTTTAAGTAGTGGAACATGTAATTCACCATTATATAAAAAAGTAGTGGAACATGTTATGGGTTGCACTTGCTAACTTTACTTTTTTCTTTGCTCCCTTCTATTAACAAGAGATACACAATCAGATATCTCTGCCTCGTGCATTCTCAAGCTATATTTCTGTTTAAACAAGTTAAGAAGCATATCTTTCTTGGAACCTTAGGGATGGAATTCTATGTGGAAATTCAACCTCCTCCCTAACCAGAAGCTTCTGATAAAATGATTTAACAGAAAATACCCTGTTATTTTCTGCCCCCTCACTTCCATACGTCGTGGTTAGCTTATGGTGTTCCTTGTGTGTGAAGCAATTCAACTAGGCTTTGGAATTCTGCCACTTCCCAGTCCTGAAAGTTCCTTGTAAACCTCAAATCCCAAAAAAGCTTCTCCAGTTTGTATCATCTGGACTTGGACTGTCATTTCCTTTCGGCATGAAATTTTGAAAATGTTTGAGGATGCAAGTCTCAGGATATTGTCCCCAAGTCTCATGATATAATCTTCTATGCATAGCATCTAAATTCATGTGCTCCTGAGCCTGACCCATCTCTTGGTTGGTCCAGTTACAACAGTTTAATGAAGCATTGACCCGAGGATTTCTAGTTATATTATTTATATGTTACTGAAGCTGCTTGAACTTGAGCTTTATTTTTTTGATCATTAAACTTGAGCTTTATGTGAACCTTTAAGGTTTACGATTACCTCCGATGTGAACCTTTGGGTCCTACTACTGCAGGTGCACTTTCCTTTATGATACATTGCGCCCTAAACTTATTCACGAAACAAACCTGGATGTTCTTTGTGAACTGGTTGATATCCTTAAAGTTGAAGTTCTTGGAGAACAACTGAGCAGACGGGGTGAATCATTGGCTGGGCTGCGTCCAACTCTGGACAGGATTCTAGCAGATGTCCATGAGCGATTAACTTTTCGTGCTCGCACCTATATCCGTGATGAGGTAACTATTCAAAGTATTGGTTGGGCATTGTATTTAAATGCTGCATGGCAGCTTATTTGTGGTACTTGGATACGTGATCATATTATGCTAAACTTTGCTGTTATAGTTTTGTCACTTACTTTAATCTCTTTCTTGTTCTTTTCCTCTCGATTTCTCCACTTAACCAGCACCCTCATTGATAGATGGATAGTGGCAAAATAAGTTACTGGATAAATTTGGCCGTTTTTACCTGGTGCATAAATTTTGGTTAAAAGTGGAATATTTATTCATACTTCATACTCAAACATAAGCAGTTGTATCTCATGGTATATACTGTTGTCCAATAGCTTTACTTTTCAATTTATTGCCCTCTTCTTTAGACTGCTAGTGGTTAATGTTGTATCTTACTACTCTTTCGTTTTTATAGTGCCGGGTCTATTTAATGACTATCGCTTTTGCTTTGCATCTATTTTCTGGTTTCATGATGCTGTTATTTTTCCCATGTATCTATTGGTGGTGGTACTGATATTGTCTCTTTCCGTCTTCCTGAGCTGAGGGTCTTTCGGGAACAACCTCTCTACTCCGTCGGGGTAGGGGTAAGGTTGCGTACACACTACCCTTCACAGACCCACTAGTGGGATTTTACTGGGTCGTTGTTGTTGTTGTTGTTGTTGTTATTTGCTCTATCTTTCATCGATGTCATAAATAGTATGTTGGAACAATTTGACCATAAGTGAAAATGAGGGATTTTCTTGATTTGGGTAGATTCACGTTTCTAGGTCACTAATTTGGTCTGTTTCTATATCATTTTTTATCTTGCTCTTCCAGAAAATTAGTTTGTAATTACTAAAAATCTCAATCTGGGAGTAGTACAAAATTGAAGACGGAAGAAGATTAAACATAATGGTGGCAGGATTTTTGCAGCGGTGACAGTGCTGGAGCAACGGCAGTAGGATTGTATATTGTGGTTCTGTAAAAATAGTTTAAAAAAATTAAAATAAAAAGAAAAATATGATTTTGAGCTTCTCACGTGTTTAAGAGAAATGCGATTTTGAGCTTCTCTTTTTTGGCCATGTTAACTTTATGTGTTTGAGAGGCACATAATGAGCGAAGTTGGAGCATCTAATAGGTACAAGTCTAGGTTGAGGTAGCTGAGTGAAAACAATGGGCAACTTTAGGGAACCATCTATCTATTCTGCCTTTATAAATAGACACCAAGGTTACAGTGTACAAAGACACAAAACATTCTGTGTACAGTGAAATATGCAACCCAAAACCCCAAAGATAAGAGAAGATCGCAGCGAAAGCCTTGCAATTCTTTGTCATTACTCACTCGTTACAAATTTGTGGAAAATGAGCCCTATCCATCGTTATGAGGAAAATTTGCGTGCTTTCCCTATTTTTGCTACTGTCGTATTTGATATTTGTTTGGAGTTTCTTCGGTTCCCAGTCTAATCTTTTCTCCTTCTTCCTGCCATACTTTCATTTCTACTCTGTGCGCTGTTTTTTTGAATTAAATATTGCGAAGTGGTATGAGTTTCAAATGTTTTATAACGTTAGCTTGGGATGAGTTCAAACGGGAAACATGGTTAACAGCTGTTGCCAACTAGTTCGTACTGAAACAGTTGTGGTACGAGTTTCAATAGATTTGAATGGAGATGGAAAACGCTTTTTATTAGGGGAATATGATAAGTAGGGATTGATAAGATAAGGAGATTAGGCCATATAAACTGGGATAACTGGACTAAGAAGTGCATATTTATGTTTGCTTTCTATATGATTGAACTTCTTCACAAGCAACCACTGGTCTGCAAATAATGTGATCATGCCTTCTTTCCCCGCTTTGTTTTCAGATTGCAAACTACCTTCCTTCAGACGAGGATTTGGATTACCCTAAAAAGTTGGAGCAATCTGTGTCAGCAGAACTAAATTCACCATCTGTAAGTGCCAAGCTCTTTATCCTGTGACAGGTATTCAGTTGACTTCTGTAACCTATATCTTTAAGGGAAATACGAGCTAGGATGGCTTTTGTTTTTATCTTTATCCTTTTTTTCTTTGTAATTTTTTGGTGGAGAAGTTTGCATTCTTTTATGGAGGTTGTAGTTTGATATATTTTCCTATTACGGTTCTTTAATCAATATCTTGCTTAAGACTGAGGTAACCGTTCTTGACCCGTGATTCTTATTTTATGACGTTTACTACACAGTGCGAAGCAAAATATATTGAAGTTCCAAGGTGTGAAAATTGAAAATAAGAGGTCTCATGGAATTTGTAATTTAAGATGGTTTTCTTTATTATTTGTTTTCTGTATTTTAAGATGAGACTTTAGGATTTATGTTAGTATAGAGCTTTTTGTTGGTTATGTTGAATAGCTTCAGGGTCTGGGTAAGGAACCTTCTCAAAGATCTGGGCATTTCAACTATGATTGTAACTATGCATCTTGATGTGATGAGAACAGGATTTTTATTACTTGATTTTGAGTTGCTACTTTATATGAGGAGGCTTGACTCTTAGGAGTCCTAATACATGCATGTACTAAACTATTTTTGCCATCAACTTCTTGGCATATACATAAAAAAACGTTTTAGAAGAAAATATGTTGATTTATGTAACTTGAAATTGTTTTTTGCAGATATTCTTTCGCTGTCTCTTTGCTATTAAACATGCTTTTCTGCGATTTTGCACTATATTCTGTGTCTCCTTACTTTTTTTCTGTTCTGCTTCTCCTTATTTTAAATTTGGTGCAGACTGAACAAAACCCAGATGTTTCCGGAACCTGGTATCCACCATTGGAGAAAACCATCTCATGTCTGTCAAAACTGTACTGTTCTCTAGAATCAGCCGTTTTTACTGGATTAGCCCAGGTAAGCGGTTACTTTTGCTACCACTACCCCTTCTAATTTTAGTTAGATGTTTCTGGATCCTTATTCCTATTTTTCTTTCTCAGGAAGCTGTAGAGTTCTGCTCTTTATCCATCCAAGTAAGTTTCTTTTGTTGAGGTTCATGTGTTTGACTGTTCCGCTGATTATGCTGTTGAAATTTGTAATGCTGTATTCGTCATTGCTAAACTTTAAATTCCTTCAGAAAGCTAGCAAACTTATTGGCAAAAGATCGTCATCGATGGATGCACAACTTTTCTTGATAAAGCATCTACTCATCCTTAGAGAGCAGGTTTCTCTTACTTGCTTTTGAAATTCCTAGTTCCTTGGCATAACTGCAGGTTTCTAACTTAAGATGCTTTCCAGATTGCCCCATTTGACATAGAATTTTCAGTCACACACAAGGAGCTTGATTTTTCGCATTTACTGGTGAGTATTGAGAATCTACTATTTCTGTTGGTATTCGTTTCTTCAGGTTCCATCACTTCTCTGCTGCAAATGCGTTTCCTCTGATTTCAATATCTTGAATGAAAGAGACAATGCTATTAAATTGTTTTATTTTGTTATAAACCAGAGTTTGCTCGTACCACTATGCAATATTAGACTGAAGTCATCTCTTATGAAAATAAGAAATAATGCAAAGTTGACTTCAGTGAATTACACTAACGCATTTGATCTCCTTTTTCAAGTTTGGACCTATCATTATTTTCTTCACACTTCCTTGATTTAATTCTTTTGGCAACTCAGAGTGACACTTCTCGTGGACGAATGCTGTATCAGACACATTTGTGTACTAGGGTTAACTTTTCCCTTGATTTTTTTTTTTTTTTTTTTTTTTGTAATTCCAAATTTCTGCTTTTTTCATTTTTCTGCTCCCCCCCAAAAAAATATTTTTAAATATAAATATATTTTTTATTTGTTTAAAGGTTCAAAATTTTACAAGTACCAAAGTTATGAATTTGGAGGTTTATGCATTTGGAAGTTTATGGGTTCAAAATTCCGCAGTTTCGGAAGTTCAGCGGTTCGAAAGTTTATGAAATTTGTGGATTCGGAAGGTTGTTGGTTTGAAAGTTTATGGCTTCATGTATTATATCTAAATTATTTATGAATACTCTTGAGAAGTCATTTTCCTTAATTTGCGTACCAAACGCCGGAAAATGAATAAGATTACTACTTGTTTTCCAAGAAAACATTTTCCACAGAAAACATTTTCTGTTATACCGAGCACACCCTTAGAGTCAAACTTACAAATTGCTTCCTTCACAAATTTTGGCTGAGTCAGATGGTACAAATGCTCGAGTGACGAACTATCCCATGTATAAGATTCTGATCCTATCTAGGATCATGGGAAGACAGTGGTGTACTTATATGTATACCATGTCAGAGCTGTAGATGAATAGTTCTCAGGAACACATATAGGGAAGATAAAATGGTAGTAGGATAAGGCCAGTCCCAAACAGAGATGCCTTCAATCTCCCTGAAAATATGGTAGTTGAGAAAAAGAATCTCTACAGTCCAAATGACTCTAGCTTGAGTAAAGATCTTGCGCTGGTGTGCCAAAAGAGTTGTTCTGTCCTATACATAAGCAGACATATTCTTGTCAATAATATTCTCATATTTCTTTCAAGCCAAATGGATCACAAAATCCCCGAATATTGATAGTCTCCACAAAGTTTTCTCATGCTAGAATATACCAAAACCCAAAACTTGATGCAAAGGACAAGCTTAGAATGCGGGACAACTGCTGCACCCAAGATGCTGAATGATCTCTGCCACAATTCTTTGCAAAAGAACAATGTGAAAGTAGCGGGAATTCAAGTGTATAAATTTTCCGCGAAGATGGTCTTGAACTCATTTAACTTCCTGAATCAAGAAATTTGAAGACCGAAGCAGAGGGGATATGCTCTTTCATAACCCCCACTATTGTGAAACTCATCAAGGGCTTCCATGAGTCCATGTTAAGGTATCCCAGTATGTCCGAGGATGGATCATTGTAGCCTAACAGCAGCAAATGTTGTCTTATCCCTTGCCCCGCGGGCTTTGGTCCAGTGGAGAAGCGCAACACGTGATATGGGTTAGGCGCACATCACAGGTTCAAACCTTGCCGCAAAGCAAACAAAAGCCTGATATTTAAGTAGAGAAGGATAAAGGGGCAGGCCCATTAACCACCGGGCTTCAAACCCTACGTCACTGACCCTCAGGGATTTCTCGGGTATCAAAGAAAATAAGATTGTCTAATCTCCTTTCAAAGCCATTCACCGTCTTCTATCCTGCAGTAGAATGGACCATCAGTTTAAGCCTTCAATTCTCATGCTACATGTGCACCAATCTGTTAGCTTTAGATTAATGTTTGACTGACGGTTAGATTCTGAAACTTTCTTGTATATTTGTTATAATTTTCCAGGAGCATCTCAGGCGGATTCTAAGGGGTCAGGCGTCAATCTTTGACTGGTCAAGATCAACTTCATTAGCCAGAAATTTATCTCCACGAGTATTGGAAAGTCAAATTGATGCCAAGAAGGTATATGGTCCAGTTAGTTTTCAGCACTTTTCACTTGAGTGACTTTTAGTATATACCTTTCTTGGCCTTTTGTTTAAGATCAAGTGTAGTATTTGTTCTTATCAGTTTAATATCTGATATGTGGGCCATCAGTTCACATGATGTAGCTCAAATATTTAAGGGGGAGAGTCCTCTACGGTAGCTTGCTATCGGGTCACTCAAGTGTTGTATTGGTGCTGCTAAAACAAGAGTGACTTTTTGTATCGATGGATTTATTTTTTCCTCTCATCTCATTAAGAAGGATTAATCTTCATGCATTTAGTTCGACTCTTCTGTGTAAACAATTATTATCACCTTCTCTAGCCCTCTTTCTTTCCTATGAAACAATGGTTTCAGCATTTCATGGAAAGATATGACATTATCAACCCTCATCCTTGGAAAAAGTTGGGGCAGGGTCAAATAAATAGCTATATAAATGATGAATTCAAGTTTTTTAGAAGTTTAATTTATGGTTAAAAAAACTTCTTTAAATACAGGAACTGGAGAAAAGCCTGAAAGCTACATGTGAGGAGTTCATTATGTCAGTGACTAAGTTGGTCGTGGAACCATTGCTTTCTTTCGTGACAAAGGTTAGTTATGTTTTCCATTTACGTCTTTTTTTTCTTTATTTGCAGAAGCAGTCTTTCATCATTTTCAATTTTGCTCTTTCAATAATTAATGATTTCTGGCAGAATACATTTTCTTCTCCAGATAAAAGAACGTTTTCTCCTTCCCACGTATCTCTTTCATTGTAAATGTAATCATTGCACTAGTGATATTTAATCGAGTTCTCATTAACTTTCAAGTGCTCAGAAGCTGCCTCCTCCTTGTATACTTTTAACTTTTTTCATGCATTTCTATCTAACTAGTGTTAGGATACGCTAGTGTTGCAACAACTATAGAGGTATCAAATTACTAAGCCACACCATGAAAGTTTGGGAGCGGGTGGTTGAGGCAAGGGTGAGGGAGATGGCGTCTATATCCGTAAACCAGTTCGGTTTCGTGCCGTGCCGCTCCACTACGGAAGCTATTCACCTTGTCAGGAGATTGGTGGAACAGTTTAGGGACAAGAAGAAGGACCTACATATGGTGTTTATCGACTTGGAGAAGGCGTACGATAAGGTCCAAGGGAAGTGCTACGGAGGTGCTTGGAGGCGAAGAGTGTGCCGGAAGCCTACATCAGAGTGATCAAGGACATGTACGATGGTGCTAAAACTAAGGTTAGGACGGTGGGTGGCGACTCATACCATTTTCCGGTAGTTATAGGGCTTCATCAAGGATCTGCGCTTAGCCCGCTCTTATTTGCCTTGGTGATGGATGCTCTAACACGCCATATTCAAGGGGATGTGCCATGGTGTATGCTATTTGCAAATGACATTGTCTTGATAGATGAGACGAGGGTAGGTATTAACGAGAGGTTGGAGGTCTGGAGACAGACTCTCGAGTCTAAGGGTTTCAAACTAAGCAGATCTAAGACAGAATACCCGGAGTGCAAGTTTAGCGCCGAGCCGAGCGAGGTGGGTAGGGACGTGAAGCTTGGTTCTCAGGTCATCGCCAAGAGGGACAATTTTGATATCTTGGGTCGGTGATTCAGGCGACGGAGAGATCGACGGGGATGTCACCAACCGCATTGGGGCGGGGTGGACGAAATGGAGACTCGCGTCAGGGGTCTTGTGTGACAAAAAAGTGCCACACAAACTTAAGGGGAAGTTTTATAGAGTTGTGGTTAGACCTGCCATGCTGTATGGAGCGAAGTGCTGGCCGGTGAAAAGTTCTCATGTTCAAAGAATGTAGGTTGCGGAGATGAGGATGTTTAGGTGGATGTGCGGGCTCACCAGGTTGGATAGGATTAGGAATGAAGTTATTCGGGAAAAGGTGGGAGTGGCCCCGGTGGATGAGAAGATGCGAGAAGCGAGGCTTAGGTGGTTCGGGCATGTGCGGAGTAGGAACCCCGATGCCCCAGTGAGGAATTGTGAGCGGTTGGCGGTGGGTGGCGCAAGTCGTGGCAGAGGGAGGCCCAAGAGGTATTGGGAAGAGGTGATCAGGAAAGATATGACTAGAATGCGGATTTCTGAGGAAATGACCCTTGATAGGAGAGTCTGGAGATCTAGTATCAAGGTTGTCGGATAGGGGCCCCTTGTATATTAGTTCGCACTTCTTTCCCTGTCTGGGGATTTGGTAGGGCTCTCAATCATTGATTTGTGCTTTGGTTTATGTTTTGAGATTACTGCATGCCATTTTATTTATGGTTTATGGTTTATGTTTTGATAATTGTCTATGTGATTTTTCATAGAGTTACTAATACTCTCCTGTTTTTGCTTTATTTTTATTCCTCTTTTCCTGAGCCGAGGGTCGATTTGGAAACAACCTCTCTGCCCTTTCGGGTAGGGGTAAGGCCTGCGTACGTATTACCCCCCACCTTGTGGGATTATACTTGTTAGTTGTTGTTATTATTGTTGTTGTAGTGTTAGGATACGCGCGTTGCGCGTGTACCTTATATATATGAATATAACTTTTA